>CAUYRH010007809.1:0-48967 GCA_963574655.1 Perodicticus potto
GATATCTGCACCAGATTGTTTATTGCAGCCCAATTCGTAATTGCTAAGTCATGGAAGAAGCCCAAGAGCCCAACGATACACGAATGGATCAATAAACTTTGGTACATGTATACCATGGAATATTATGCAGCCTTAAAGAAAAAGTATCCAATGTAGACAGTCCTGTTTTAGAAGGGGAAGATTTAAGCAAAGTTGGAGGAAGACTCAGAGAGGGACGGGAATAGGAGAAGTTCCCTGTGCAAATTTCTTAACAAAGGGACAAAGCACTAGGAACCACACACGTCAGAAATGTACATACTGAGGCTAGAATTCCAAGATCAAGGTGTCGAAGGGGTTGGTTCCACCTAAGGGCTGAGAGAGAAATCCGTTCTCTGCCTCTGCTGGCTTCTGGTAGCCTCGGGCAGTCCTTGGAGTGGAGGTGATATTCTCCCCGGGTCTCTTCACGCTCTCTTCACTCTGCACATGTCTGCATCCCAGTTTCACCTTTTTACAAGGACATGGGCTATATTAGATTAAGGACTTCCCCCACTCCAATAAGACCTCATCTTAAGTAATCGCATCTGATCACATCTTTATTTCCAAATAAAGTCACATTCTGACTTACTAGAGGTTAGGATTTCATCATATAAAGTTTAGGGAGGCACAATTCAGCCCAATATAGTCCCCAGTGACCGCTGCTACAGCGTCCCCAGACTGCCTGGAGAGACAGTGGACCAGCCCAGCAGGATTGCGGATGCCCTGGGAGTGGAGGACAGATTCCGACCAGCGGGAGACAAGCAATTGGAGTTCGCTGACCTTGTGTGCAAGCCACATAAGTCATTGAAAAAATCATGTGGTCCTCGAAGCCAGGTCTGTTGTGTATTTTATAAAACAATCACAGGAGCGTCGTACAGTAATGCAGCGTCGTAAGTCCCTGCATCTTACCCTAGATCTGTAGTTTCCAATATAGGGAAAAAGGCACTTCTAATAAAAAATAATTTCTTCTGTTTTTTAAAGCTATTGTGTGCCTTTTTTAGTCTCCAGCCAATATCCTTTTAGGAAAAGTATCTTGTCTCCAAAATAATTATTTTTACATGCTATTTTAGACAATTCACTGGATGGAAAATCGAAAATATTCATGGGAGGGAGAACTTTTTTTGTTTCTCATTACTGAATACATTTTCTGCTGAAAATCTATCACGCTCCCCAAAGGTAGCATTATTTTGAAGCTACCCTGAGTAGGGGTAAAGAACTGAAAGAAGAACCTTTCTGAGCTGGTGGCTGCACTTTAATATTCTTTTCAACCTTGGTCTCTCGTGAGCCTTCCAAATATATGAGAGACTTACAGACAAATCGCTTAAAGAGAAATGTACTTGGTCTCGCTGGGTTCAAAGGATCTCATAGAAAACTGCTGTGTGGCAAAGCAATTGCAGTCTTTCCCTCTGCCCGGTTAACTCTGTAGAAGTGTGAAGTGCACGTAACTTTGCGCTGGGAATAGCCCTCAGCTATTCTGACTGAGGTGGGTTTGTGACTGATGCACAGGGCGGTGTGAGGCCCTTTAACACCGGATTTAACGTTAGGAGGAATCAAGAGCCAATATCTCCATAAACTGGGCATGTGACCAGGCCAAATGCTTCGTTTCCCTGGCTCCAGGTTCCTCGTCCCATAAGGTGGGCAGGAGGGGTGTTAGGGTCCTTTCCATGCTAGCATTCTGCAGTGTTTGCTTCTCATCTATCACAGATGCAGCAGGTGACCAGCTGTTGAGTGAGGAGAAGCAGTCACTCCTCTCTCATGTGTGGCTTTCTTCAGATGAGAATAGACTCTTTAAGGGCAATTCTCCTTATCTAACTTGGTGTAAGGAGCCACTTCAGCCAGAGGGGTCCTCTTCGTAGGGATGAGGTGTCTCTCAGTGAATAACGATTGCAGAGTTAGCCTCTTGGACTACTGACAAGCAAGAGTCACAGCCAGGCCTCAGAAGGGTTGTAACCTGAGGAGGCCATTTCGGCCTGGGAGCTTTGCCAGGAGCATGCTGGAGCTGAAAGAACAGACCCCGAGTTACGTCAGCATTGAACATCTGGGTGCCCCATACCCCGCCAGCCAAGGAACATCACGACAGAAGAGGACAAGAAAGTTGAAGCCCCCTCCAACGTGCCCAGAGGCTTCTGAGGACAGAAGAGGAGAGCAAGGTGGAAGACTGCACCTTTTTACAAAGGACCATTAAATGTTTCGACTGAACTAAGCTTGAACCACACTGGCCAGCTACTTAATTTCCTCTCTTACAGCTTGTCATCAGCTGAGACCCACTCATGGGGACCAGATCCGCTATAGTCCACACAAAGAAACTGTGCTCTCCTTGTGCATCTGAGCTGTGCTATGAACTTTGTGACCTCTAAACTTGAGGAACCCTACCACACACAAGAGGTAACGTAGGGGATGCTCGGCGTAAACAGAGGGCGATGGACTTGATCTGGCCTCCTTAGTCCCTCCAGCATCCCAACACACTTCTGCAAGGCAAAGCTGAAAACCTCTGGGGCTGAGGGTTCATAGTAGCATAGCCCTTGGTCTCAACCCTTCCTCCACGGTGGCACCTGTGGCTCAAAGGTTAGGGTGCCGGCCCCATATACCAGAGGTGGTGGGTTCAAACCCAGCCCTGGACAAAAACTTCAAAAAAAAAAAAAAACACTTCCTCCCCAACGTACTGGCTCTGTGGCCACAGGCAGCCACCTGACCTCTCTGATGGGACTATTGGGAGGCTTAGATTGGAGGATACATGTATGTAAAGCACAAAGCTTGGGCTGTGCACACAGGCGGGAACCGTAAATGAGGCAAGAGGACCACGTCGCAAGGGAATTATGGGCAGCTCTGCGGTTGGTTCTTCTGCAATTTACATTTTATTCATCTTAGGACCTTGCTAACTCCTAATTGATGCAACCAAATAGCTGGACTTATAGAAAAATCCATCTACCCTCAGCCAAAAATCTCAGTGCTTCGTTCTCAAGCAGAAGTTTTTGTTTCAAAAAGAGAAATGGACCCCACTGTGTGAAACTTACATATTGGCAAATATTCCTGCAGCCCAAGCAAAGGGCAAGGTCTGAAAATCATTTCCCTGTCAATTCACGTCATGCTCTATCACATCGGAGCAGTGAATGAAAAGACTGACTTGATTGAATACTAACAATGAGACCTAGTTGCCACAGTGGCAGAATTGTTCTCACACCTTTGTTCACAAAATGTCTCAAAAGTGTCTCTGGCTACCAGTAGAAATTTCTCACTGCTCAGGCACGTTGGAGGGAACCTAAGTAAGGCCTCTCAGCTGCATTTAGAGCAATTTACCAGTACGCAGGGAGTTGCACAGATGGTGGCCAGACAGAAGTCTTGGTTTGGCTCATCCATTAGTAAGTGGCCCGAACTGAGTATACTCTATTATCTTTATTTATAGAGAGGATTATAATATTGTATATACAATTTATATATTATATTATATATAATAATTATTATAATATTGACTTCCTAGGCATTTGGGAGTGTTAAGGTCACAGGTAGACTTTCTCTTTAAGAAAGAAAGTGATAAACTGTAAAGCTTCATTTACTTGGACTGGCTTTTGGACTCTCTTCTTGCCATCAGTCATTCCTACACATCCTTTCATTGCAGTGGTGCTTACAGTCTCTGTCTGTGGTTTAAGCATAATTCTGTACTCTAAGCCAAAATTCTTAGCATTTCTGTACTCTGGAGTTGAGTACTGAGTAAAAGTATGGGGAAGCAAACAAAGTCTTGTTATGATGGCACTTCAGCCCCATTCTCTCTGGAAACTTTTCTAGGGCTAATAGGTTGATGCTAATTCTTCTAAGAAGCTAGAAACCCACAAAAGCTAAGATCACCCGATAAGATCTCTGCATCCAAACCCCACAAAATCAGGGGTGAAGGTCACAGTGTTAGACTTGCTCTTTCAAACTCCCCAAATAAAGCTGCCCTTTCCCCTAGAAAGCTGACCCTGACCTCCCTTTCCCTTGTGGGAGTGAGAGGAGAAAGATGCATTATGAAAAAAGGCAAGGAGAGTCACTTGTTTAAGCCTTTGTCAAAGCTGACATGGACTAGAAATGGTGCTGAGGAATCCTGCCCAGCTGATGACTGTCACCATGGCCCACGCAACAGAAGTGCCAGGCTGTGACTGGGGGATGAGGCTGCTGATGAAGGACAATCGCTGTGGTGCTGGTAAACATACTATGCAGATCAAAATGAAGTGTCTTCCAAGACCTTCATGCTGTCAGCATTTTAAAATCCACGCTGACATTGTCAGAGCCTCTTTTCATTTTACTCATCAAATGCGTGTTAGATGTGGCCACCGACTGCTTTTAAATCAATTTCCTTTCCACACGGGCAGCTCTCTGCATTATGTAATCAGGAACCAGGAAACCGCAATCTACACAGATTATTTCTCTCTGCTTTTCAAAAAGAAACAATATTCAGCATCATAACACAACTACCACTAGGCCAGTTCTAGGATTTTTTGAAATATATAAAATGGAGCAGTGGCAGTGCAGGGATCTGGGAAGACAAGAGTGGATTCCCCATTGAATACTCAACTGAGAAGAAGCCGCACTTGGTCACGGTTTGCTTCAATATAAGAAAAAAAAATAGGTTTAGGCCCTATGCTGTTGCCACATAGTCTTTGTCATTTTACATCCAATTGCTTTGTTTACAATTTTAAAGAATAGGTTAAAAAATTACAGTAATTGGAGAGAATTTGACCATAAGTCTGCTTGAAAATTTTCCAAACCGATACTTATGTAAAACCTAAAGCCAGACTTTTGAGAGAAGGGTCCATTTTACAGTAGTTAGACATGTGTATCTGTCATGGCTTTGATCAAGAAAGCAGCAATTGAGAAGTCCTAGATGTCAACATAGAATGTTCTGGAAATATAAAAATATATGTACGAACTTATGATCAAAGAGACATCTGTCTCCTAATTAAACCTCTCACTTCCCCCAGAGAAAGAAACATGTACTATAGTTTGAAATGTAGGATAATGATAAAAGGTGACTTCTGTTCCCCGATGACACAAAGGTTTGCACCTCAGAAATAATAATCTTTATTTGCATAGCAGAAATAACAAATAATAAATAAATAAAAACTATATGATAATTTTTTCTCTAAAATTATCAGCACCTCTTGTTTTGTCTTTCAAGGGGCTCCTCAGAATAGTGCTTGCTCCATGGAAGTTGCCTCAGCACCCACCAAGATTGTCTATGAGTCCTCCAGTTCCAGGCCTCAAGCTCCAAGAGGTGGGGTTTGAATGTGTGTTGTGCATCGTTACATGAATAGCACTAGGCGGGATGCTTAGCCTGAAATGGGAGCAAATGGCAAAATGAATGAATTTCCATATATTTGTTCACGCTCTTACCACTGCCTGGATGAACCTAAACTTTCCACTGGCCTAAGTCGGCCCTTCCCTAATTTAAGGCATATGTCTTCCGCAAAGTCTTTCTGGGCAAAACCCTATCCCCACTCATTGTGTCCTTATTATTAATTCATAGAGAACTCATTCAGTCCACTTTGGTTCTATTTACATCAAATGTCTTTCTCTAATTACTTTTCCCACCTCAATTGCAGGTCTTCTAATGACTGAGAACATTTATTATAGGACCTTGCATAGTACACACTCTTAGTAGGTACACCATAAGCCACTGGGAACTTGGCATGTAAATCACAACAAGCCTTCAGACAACATGCACCAACAGTGAAATCTGGCATCATGGGGGGCCATAATCTCCTTAACAAGATCCTCTTCTTTATCCTAGCCACAACCACTTCTTCCTTCCTGCCCATCTTCTGAATCATGAGCTCTCAAGGTTTTCTTATTGGTGACTCGCTCTCAGCCCATCACCAGATTCACCAGGTTGGTGAGACAACTCATCTGTGCAGAATGTCTGTCAGGTGAGCTAGGGCAGGTTGTACTGAGATCACAAAACAATAAGAACTCAAATTCAACTGCTGAAAGAATAGCCAAGCTCTGAAATTATAAAGCGTCATTTATAAAAAAAAAAAAAAAGTTATGATTTTGTGTGCAAATACAAATGCTCGGTTATCTGTGATAGTATGATTCTAATCTGCCCTTAAAACTTAAGTCTTATGAGAGAAAATACACCCCTTCTCAGGGGATAGGCTTGTTTTAGATGACAAATGTGAGGAATGGTCTGGTTCCCCATAGTACAGCCTGGCAGAGGTGTGAGTGCAGGAAGTGGACTTAGAAGGTAACACAAGGGATCTGGAGAGGGAAACAAGGAAGCAAAAGAAAAAAGGAGAGAAAAGCAAAATAAAAATGTTGAGCTGGCCACCCCTACACTTCATCTCACAGGGTTTTCTGAGAAGCCTACTAACACCCACAGAATAGAAATGAGTGGCTGTTGCCTGTCAGCTGCTGCCCCTGTGTCCCCACACTTCCAGACAGGCTCCAGGGCAGGTGGCAAGGACAGGAGGGTCCAAGGTAGTTGATGTCAGGTGGAGCCTGCACAGAGCTCGTTGAAGCCTGCCTGGAAGCAGTTGCTACAGCAGACCTGGAGGAAGAAGAGGAGCTGAGAGTATCTGGAGCTGTGCCCAGGGACACTCTGCTCAGGGAATATTCCCCATGGCATCAACACTCCCAGCAGGCGGTAAGAGGCCTGCTGGCACAGAGGGAGGGGCCTGGCCTCTGACGTGCTGATTGTCCTCATGTTACAAAAGGCCTTCAGACGCAGAGCCAGCTCATCTTTTTATGAATTCAGTGTGCTATACCAAGCCTTTTTTCCTCTAAGCTAAGGAATCAACCCAGCTTAGAGAGGAGGTGATTCAGCACTGCTTACTAAGAAGCCTAACTCCCAGGCAACATTGACAGAATTTGTTATAACATCTCCTTGGAAACCATTCCAGTGAGCATCAGAGCACCCAGGCATCCACAAAGACCAGAGACAGGTGCCAACAGGGATAACGGATGACAGAAATCAAAGCCTGCCCTTCAAGGGGCATTATACATCCACAACCTAATAACATTTTTGTTATTCGTTGACCTTTCTTCTCTAAGTTCATCCAATTGCCAGTTTGATTATGACTTTTGTCTACTCAAAAATAATTTAGGAATATCCATCTAGTCTGTTGACCCTAGGTAATCCCATAATACATTTATAATCAGTCATATTTAATGTAAAACAAATTCCTCTCCCAAGCCAGTAACTGGGAAAAATCATCATTTAGAGTTTATATATTCTTAATCACTAAATAGCAGCCAAGTGGGCCCCAAGTGCAGAACATTAAAATTTTGTGAACAGGCATTTCCTCTAGAAGTTTTCACTCCCAAATTTTATGGCCATCAAACTTTGAAGAAAAAAAAATATTGGTCATTAATTCAAAGCCATTCCCAGCCAGAGGTAGGATAATGGCTGCCCTGAAATAACTAAGAATATGAACAGATGTCATAGACGGTGAAAATGCTAATCTACGGTAATGGATTTAAGCTTTTTGGACTCCAGGCAAAACAGTTCTTCCTGATGGCAGGTAGTTCCTGCTCCTCAAAATGTTGGAGCCTATTTTTCTCCTTGTTGAGATCTAGTTCTCCAGATTTTTCTTTGATCTTGTGAGTTGTCCTCACCATCATCATCACGATCTTTGAAGCATTTTATTTTTATCCAGTTGGTATCTATTTTTGGCTTCCTTCTGAATGAATAAATCATGTTTACTGATCACTGATATTTCTTAAAGCAAACTCCACTGCAAACATTCAAGAATGCCATGTGTAGAGGGTAACAGGGGTAAGGAGCTTATTGAGAACATCCTGTGCTCCTAGAACATTGTCTGAGTTGAAATTTAGTTTCTGTGACAAGCAATGTTTTAAGTGTGTATGTGCTATGAATAAAATGCTACATAGCAAAAATCCTGTAAACGAAGAAGTTATTACAAATTTGAGAAACCAAGCTAAGTACTGTGTTAATATTAACTAATTTCATTCTTGCAATAACTCTGCCAAGTAAAGCTTGTCATTGTCTTTTTGAAAATAAGCACACTCAGGTTTAAATAGATGAGTAACTTGACCAAGGGATTATATTTTGCAGATTGTTTGAATAGGTCTCTTTCTGTCCAAAGCTCATACTTTTCCCACAAAATTTAGAAAAGACTAGTTTTACTAGGCATTGGAGGAAAAATCAGCTGCTTTTAAAATAACCAACACATTTTGCCCAGGGAAATTTCACTTTAATTTCAAAATTTCCATAATTCATGAGGAATGTGATACACAGGTGTCTAATCTGTTTACCTTAACATCATCAAAGTATCACATGGCCAGAAACTGTTCGGAATCTGACGCCTTTTGGTCTTTTTAATCCCAGCCTGATTTCCCCTAATCTCAAGCTACTTGCCAATAGAAGTGATGTCAAAATCCAAAAGATGTGAACTTGATTTAAGACCATCACTTGCTTAGGGAAAAACAGATTGTAAAATTCATGACTTAATTGTTCTCCTTCACACGTTTACTGTATCGGAACCATCAAGACACCAAAGACCTGCTCGGGGGTTACTATCCTTCCCTGGTCCTCTCTCCACCTGTTCCTTCCCTCTGCTGATGGTACATTTTCATGGAATCAAATCCTGTATCTCGAAAGGAATTCAAAAGAGCTTCACATCTTTACATTTTAAGGCATATTATTCCCTTTTAACAGGCGAAGCTCCTGCAGCCTGGAGAGTTTAAATTCCTTGCCTAGAACTACTAGGAAATAGAGTAAAAGGGAAGTATTCACTGCAGGAACTTCTCTCCCTCTCTCTTTTTTTTCCCCTTCTTTTAATAGGTGAGTCCATTTTTAAGGGTTCAGCTTTGGGATTAGAAGAGATGAAGAATAAGTTCGGAACATCTGTACTCAGAGTGAATAAACTTTGCCATGTCAGTGAGCCTTTGTACAAACTGGGCGTTGAGGTGTTCTGAGGATATGATGGAGAATAATAAAGGCGAGCCTGGTTGCCCTGAGCTCATAATCTGGTGGGGAACATGGACAGCAAGCGTGCAGTTACTGCACACCCTGGTGTGTGCCCTCATAGGGGAGTTCATGGTGTCCTGGGATCCGAGGAAGATCGCCTAACCCTGCCCTGCTGGTGGGGAGAAGGGAGGGAAGGCACGTGGGGAAGGGGAGGCAACAGGTCCAAGTTAAGACTTAAAGGACAAAGAAGATTTCACTAGGGGAGGAAAATAAGAGAAATGGAGGAGTGATCTGGGGAAAGTATTTCAGTAAGAGTTAGAACCTGTGTAAGGAATCAGAGGGGAAAGAGAAGAAAATGAGTTCTGGAAACAAATCCCCACCACCCAGAGTCAAAAGCATGGATCCCAGGTCGCAAAAACACTGCCTGCTGGATAGGAGCCAACACTCACCCAAGGGCCCCCCCCCCCCCCGGCAGTGTCAGCAGGGGACTGGCCTGGCTGTCTCTGCATGTGTCTGCTCGCTGCAGCCCAACAAAGCTGTGGCGATCCTGACCAGTGTCTGCTACAACTAATTAAGGACTGTTCTGAGGCTTGCTAATTGGCTATGGACCATTTTACGAGGGCACAGCAGAGAGAAGCACTCAGAAGTGCCTTTAGATGGTCAAAAGGAACTCAAAGTATATTTTTAGACCCACCAGTGATAGTCTGAACCAGTGATATCTGAAAAAGAAGAAGAGGAACATTGTAGCCCTCTTAATTTTCAGGCAGGAATGTGTTTGAGGCTCAGGGAAGGAAACATGTTTTTCAGGACATTATTGGCACAGTGAAATAACTCCCTCCTAAGTTTAGGCTGCTGAGCACGGTACTGAGTGTTTCCAGTGGCAACTGCATGGGGACTATTAACTGGGGGAATCCTGTGCCTTCCCCTCCCACTGTCTGAACCCCTGTGTCACAGAATTAGAGCCACCTGCCAACATATGTATCTGGGGCAAGGAGAGCCTGGGCACCTTGACTAGGAAGGACTCAAGGAGCCAACTCAATTCCTACCTTCCACTTAAAAACACAAACCAAACCAAACAAACTCAAAACACAAACACATGTAATGCAAGTATTTTCCCTTTGATATAAATGAGAATTTTGCAGACTCGCCCATTGGGCCAGATTTCCCTTAGTAGAACTTGACTTAAGCTCGACATCTTGCTCTGTACCATGTAAGACGGGATAAACAAACAAACCCCAAGGACAATCTCTGAACATTTACTATTTACCCGGCTCTAAGCATGTTTATCTTTGTCGTGTAATTTAATCCTCACAATAACAATGTGAGGGTGGATCCTACATATTTATGTTCCCATTTTATAGAAAAAGAAGCTAAGGAGCAGAGAGGTTAAATAACTTGCCCCGGATCACAGCTGGAGAGAGTCAGAGGCGGGCAAGATCCAGAGCCTGTCTGAGTCCAAAGCCCACGTGCTTTTTGTTACATCACACAGCCCCGAGAAAGGGCAAAAGAGACTCTGAGGTCACATGAAACACAATACTTTAGAAGCACTTTGGGGACACTTAGCTTTGGCTTGTGCTGGCAAACTGATAAACCAGAGGAAATTAGTCAGACAATTTAAGTTAAAAAAAAAAAAGAATAAAACAAAAACTACCCTCTGATGAGTAAAAATCCTATTCCAAAAACACATTCCTTTTTATTTTATTTTTTTTTAAAAAAAGGCATCTCATTGTGGAAATAGTTGCAACTGATGACACACTTATTTTAGTCTGTATTTTTTATTGCAATATCATAGTTGTACATATTTGGGGGGTAGATATAATATTGTGACACCTGTCATGATGAAGTCGGGGTAACTGGGATATTTACCACCTCAAGGGCTTATTTGTAGTTTGTACCCATTAACATTCTTCTCTTCAATCTTTAACAAAACAACAGTTCAGTGCAACAGAAGCTGAGAGTGCTCTTCAGAGTTTGAAGCATTGGGGTTACAACCGTGTCAGGAAGAAGGAGTCTGAGCCTCCACCCAAGCCAGTGGACAGAGTTCCAGGGCTGGGCCAGTGAAGGCCTTTCTCCAGGTGGTCTCAAAGCCCCTTCCATCCTGCCAAGATGCACTGTGTCCCTCCAACGTGATTCTAGGCATTGGAGGCTGGACCAAAACAGCCAGGGAGTTTGGTCAACTCAAGGACAAAAGATGACCCAATTATTTGAACACACTAGATAATCCATTCAGATGAAATAGCTGATTCTGGAAGCCCTGTTTAAAAACAATCCCTGAGGCAGAATTTTGACTGGGAGGATCCACTCTAACCCAGTGCCAGCTCCTCCAGCTGGCTCTGTACAAACCAATAAACTTAGGGTCTGCTTTCTTGTCAACTCCCTACCCACCTGCCCTTTGAAGTCACTCTTTCCCTTCTGGGAAGGGTCCATTTTGGAGGTGGAAACTCTGCACTGGCTTAGTTAGATTCCTTGGACAGCAGCGTGTGGGACTGCGCTTACATGTTTCTTCTTATATCCTCACCCCTGAATAGCCAGCGACACCGCCACACTGGCTCCTTCCTGTTACAAACAAAACAAGAACAGCTCAAAGTTTCATCCTCTTCGAATTTTGTCACATGCTTTAAAAAAAATAATAACATTCATTTTACACAGCTTGGGCAAAACCCACAAATGTGGTGATATTCATAGTATTTTCCCTTTGGCCTTTTATCTACTGAGCATCTCTCCCCTACCACCCCCAGAAATTTCTTCCCAACACTATCTACTAATTCGTTTTTGTCAGTCTCATTGTCTTATTGTACCACTTTTGTCATTTACTCAGTTCCCGTGTGTCATGACCGCACCCCGGAGCACTGTATTTATTGGCCTATTTCTTTGCCTTCGCACCAGTACTGTACAATTTCGGTTACTAGGCTTTGTAGTATGATTATAGCGAACAGGGTTAGTTCTCTTTCTTCTCTTTGATCCTCTTTTTCAGCCAAATTGACTTTGCTATTCATGGAAGGATATATTCTTCCACATACATTTTAAAATAACTTTATCACATTCCTCCCAGAAACCTAGTTGGAATTTTGATTGGTATTACACTACATTTATAGCTTAATTTTGGCAAAAATTGACCATTTTTTACAAGACTAAGTTGTCTTGTGCAGGAGAATGAACTATCGCTCCATTTAATCAGAATTTTTTATACCCTTTAAGAGAATATAGAGGTCTTAGACATTCTTTGTTTTGTACTATATACTTCATAACTTATGTTGCTTTGGTGAATGCTATCTGATTTCTGACTATATTTTGCCACTAGATTTTCCCGCTAAAGAGAAATGCTATTGATTTTTTTGTGAGTTGATCTTGTATCTGGCATCCTTTATTTCTCTAACTAATTAGGAGTCAGTTTTTACAGCTGGAATATTATTTTTACTAGTTTCAATTATGATTGGTTCTATTTCATACAAATGGTCAACAGGTGTATTGAAGGTGCTCAAATCACTAATCATCAGGGAAATGCAAATCAAAGCCACAATAATTCATTAGGATGACTATTATCAAGAAGCCAAAAGATAACAAGTGTTGGTGAGGACGTGGAGAAAAGGAAACCCTTACACATTATTAGTAGGAATGGAAATTGGTACCACTATTATTGAAAACAGTATGAAAAGTCCTCAAAAAGTTAAAGATAGGACTACTATATAATCTGGCAAACTGATTTCTGGGTCTGTATCCAAAGGATATGAAATCAGTATCTTGGAGAGATACCTGCATCACCATGTTTATTGTAATATTATTCACAATAGCTGAGATATGGAAACAACCCAAGTGTTCACTGATAGAAGAATGAATGAAACAATCATAGTGTGTATGTATATATACAATGGAATATTATTCAGCTTTATAAAAACAAGAAAATTTTGCCATTTGCAACAATATGAATTAACCTGAAGGACATTAGAGGAGTGAAGGGAAATAAGCTAGACACAGAGAAGACAAATACTGTGTAATATCACTTATATGTGGAATACAAAAAAGTTAAACTCTAGAAACAGACAAGCAAAGGGTAGTTACCAGGGGTCAGGGTTGGCAACAATGGGAAGATATTGGTCCATGCATACAGACTTGCAGTTATAAAATGAACAGTTCTGGAGACCTAATATATAGCATGGTGACGATAGTTAATAATAACATATGATACACTAAGCAAGTAATCTTAAGTATTTACACCACACACACACAAAGTAGCTGTGTGAGGTGATGTGTATGTTAATTATCTCACTTTGGAAATAATTTTATAATATATATCAAAACATTACATACCTTAAATATATGAAACTTTTATGTTTCGGTTATAATTGAGAAAACTGAAAAAAGAGACTGGTTCTATCCAATATTTGCCTTTATGGTATGAATTTTTTACAATCATTTTGTGTCTCTCCTAAGACCTACATTGCTACAACTGGGACTTATCTCTACAAATGGAAAACTCCAGAAGCAAGACTAGAAACTAGCTGGGGCAAATAGATAACAGTTTCTCTGTGGCCAAGGAACATAAATAATTGAGAATAAAACCAAAAGTCACCTGCCAGTCTGGAGCTATTGCTTGGAGAATCAATGCTAATAATTCCTACAAACCACCTAACTCCTTGTTTCTCCAAGACATCCTTCCTTGCTTCCTCATTTCAAAACTTCAGGTGTCAACTTTAAGCAAAAGAAGCCAATAGCAACCAGTCAACAATAGTGGCAAATACTCTGGAAACCTAAATGGAAACCCTCTCTCCTCCATCTCTTCCCAGGGTGCCAGATGAGAGAAGCATGCGGGCAGGATTTCCAAAGCTTTAAAGGAGGAGCCTTTCCTTTGAGGATATTTAGCAAGCTTCCTTCTCCCACTGAGTTGTAAATAGTGCTTGCTCAGCACAGGGAGGACACAGAAGGGTTAAGTAACTTGCCAGATTTAACAGGACGAGGAAAACCTAAGACCTTATCTTGGAATTTGATTTTCATGAAGAGCCAGTCTGGTGGAGGGTGTAGCTCTTGTATGTTTTTTTTTGACCCATATTATACAGACATTTTTTCAGTTTCTTGTTTTATTTTGCTTCTACAATTAGTCCTCAGGTTGATTTAAAACAACAACAACAGAAACAGAAATAACTCCAAAAGATGTACAAAGGTAACGTTCTCCTGCAAGGCTTTAAAGAGCTGCCATTAGTTAGCACATTCCCAGCATTTGGATACACGCCCTGCACTCACTGCTTCCAGTAATAATTTGCTTCAGATAATTTTGCTATTTGAGTGTGTTTTGTGACACCTCTGAAGGCAAATTCCAAACACTTCTGGAAACTATTTTGTAAAAGAGAAACAGTCATGAGGAAGGATTACTAAGGGGAATTTTGGAGGCTGGCCACCCAATTAGGGAACTTTCCTTCTCCAAGGACATGTAACTTGTGTTCACGGTTCAGTATTTATATGGACACAGACCTTGCACTCTGACATTTTTAGAAGAAATTAAGCTGCACCAGAGATCTGGGATCAGTGACAGCCACATCGGTCTCCTTGGAAAGCTAAAGTGCTCCTAGGACAAGACAAAGAATTCACCCCTTAATAATACCACCAATCACTTCTCCTAAGTAAGGTTGTTAAAGAGATAAGAAAACGCCACCTTTGTTCTGTGTTTAGTAGATGAAGAAGGGCAAGGGAGAAAGGGAGAGGGGAGAGGAAGACAGCGAAGAGAGAGAGGAAGAGAGGGAGAGGAGGGAAGGATTCTGACTGTGAACATTCAAGCTAGGGAGAGGAGGACAGAGCCAGAGCGAACAGGGAATGGCTTTGGACAGTGAAGCACTTGGCAGGTAATAGCAGGGAGAGACAATGGTTATTTTAAATCACATCTGCCATTACCAATTACCTTAAGCCATATGAAAAAAAAAGCAGAGGCTTTAGAAACAGAAAGAGTTGAGTTCAAATTCTGGCCCCGTGGCTTTCCAGGTGAATAATCCTGGGCTTATAACTTAACCTTTTTTGGACCTCAGTTTCCTCACCTGTGAAATGGGGTTAATAATCTCTACCTTGCGGTACTGTAAGCAGGATCTAAATAAAGCCTAAGTCCTTGTACATTGCTGCCTTGTAGCACGGTATCCTGGCTGAGAAAAAAGCCTTGGTCTTTCTCAACACTGATCAGTCAGAAACATTGGGAGCCTAAACTTCTGTGTTCTTGTGTAATTTAATTGTCTGGGTGGAAAGTAGAGTTTAAGATCACATCCCTGTGAGTGGAGATGGAGTGTCCCTGAGGGAAATGACACAGCTGGCATCTGGTTTTGGTGGAGATCAAAGTCAATCCCAGGGCAGGAAATCAAGACTATAGAGGCAGGAACTGCAGGGGCTACTTCTTCCCCGTGAAGGCGGACAGGCCTTATGATGGTTGGTCTTGGACTTTTCTTCAGGAGATACAGTAGGGTATTCTCCCTGGAGAGGATAAGGACAATCTCTTCAAGATGGTGGCCAGCGGGAAGAGAGTCAGTGGAGCCTTGGCAGGGCCTCCTGGGCCCACCATCTCTGGACCTCAATCTAGTTAGTCCCTGGCTTATGTTTTCCTTCTCCCCTTCCTGACTTTCAGTGAAGCTTTTCACAAAACTGCAACCTCCTCTCCACTGTCTTTGTGGGTAAATGAGCCTAAGGGAAGTCTCCAGGGGCACCCCTGAGAGTAACGAAGGCCAGAGAGAAGCCATCTCCAGGTGCAGGGAAAGTGATGGCAGATGGACTCCCTTGCAGCGAACCTAAACGCCTGCTTTGAGGAGCAAATGGCAGCACTCTAGATCCCGAGATGCAGGTGACAGCCAGGGATTCCTGGAGGAAACATGCTCTGGGGTACCCAGAAGATAGGGAGGACATTCTGAATAAATGCTAGATTTTATACGGTCAAGGAGGTGGCACATTTTAAAGGAAATATAAACTCTTTTTCATTAATATGTTTTTCAATTATTAATTCCAGTCTATAATCAAGATGTTAGCTAATTATCTTCCTGCGAAAGATTGAAGAAGATTTATTCTCCCATTCCTGGCTTTGGGTATGAGAAACTTCCTGCCACAGAGGTCGGCTTCTCACAAGGCCCATTCAGAAGCATCTTACACATTCCCATGTGTCCCAGGAAGCTGCTGATCACAGAAAACCCTTTGCTCCTGACACTGAAGAGCTTTCCTCCTTTGAAACAGTCCCTGTCTGCTCGCTTGCTCCTTTGCAGCCGACTGAGGATTGCTGAAAGCACCTCAAGGTCAATTAGTCTCTCCTAGTTTTACATCCCGACTTAATGGAAAGCTGGACCATGAGATTCTTGCCTCAGTATTTCTTTTTAGTGTCTAAAGCTTCTTCTTTTTTTTTTTTTTTTGAGACAGAGCCTCAAGCTGTCACCCTGGATAGAGTGCTGTAACATCACAGCTCACAGCAACCTCCAATTCCTGGGCTCAAGCAAGTCTCCTGCCTCCGCCTCCCAAGTGTCTGGGACTACAGGCGCCCGCCACAACGCCCAGCCATTTTTTGGTTGCAGCCACCATTGTTGTTTGGCAGGCCTGGGCTGGATTCGAACCCGCCAGCTCAGGTGTACGTGGCTGGCGCCTTAGCCCGTTGAGCCACAGGCGCCGAGCCATAGTGTCTAAAACTTCTCTTTTCTAATACCCTTAAATGCTTGCTGAAAGCAAAGTGATGGCAGATGGACTCCCTTGCAGCAAGTTTATGAATAAACAGCCTATGGTAATTTTGTGTTGAACTTAGTTTGTCTTTGCAGATGGGAATTCAGACACAGAAATATGGCATTTTCCAAACAAGAAATTTGGAATGGAGACCCTAGGGAGCAAAAGGTTTCCATTTCTAGAAGTTTTCTGGTTAGAAGAGAGCTCAGATAGGATAAGGATGGGGGGCACCTATGAAAATAGACCTAGAGCCCAAAGGAAGTTTGATGCTCCTTCCCTCCTCTTGGCCATATTTCCTGTAAGTCTTTATGGGAGAATCATGGAGGCTTCATTGAGGCAAATGGACAAGAGTTTCCCTTAATGATGTGAATAGCTGAAGAGACAGAAAGAAAAGAATTTTGGGGGAGAGAATGTCATGGGATCCCTATGGATATAGCTAATGCAAACTTCAGGGTTTAATGTAATCTTGAAATATAAAATATACATGTTATATTGACATGTCAAATCAAACTAAATGTGTCAAACATGTACCATGTTCAGGGCTGATACATAATTGATAATGAATACTATGCAATGGGAATTTAATTCAGTTAAAGCAACTCTGGCATCTCTAGAATTTCTTACCAAGAAATCCAGATTCTGAGTTTGGGATTTCTGCAGAATTTAGTGGACAGTGTATCAAAATAGGGTATGGAATTCTAAGATGGTCTTTAAGGTTGGTGGAGGTTTTGATTTAAAATGACTGGATGTTTTAATTTAGGAAGAAGTTTTAGGTCCATTTTCTCCAAAGTCATTGGGCACTGGTTAGGATGTCACATAATAGTCCTTGTACAACTAAATTGTCCCCAGACCTCAGGCAAGTTTAGGTGCAAATGAGTTTTGTTGACACTAATGCCCAAATCCCACTGGCTTTCAGCCCCCATTGCCTCATGTAGGACCTCAATGGCCTCTCCCCCAACTTCCTCAGTTGTTCCCCAGGCATATGTTCCCCAGGCATATCTAAATCTAGTGAGATCAAAAACTAGATTTTTCTTAAACAGTCACATTGAATCCCAGCTTGACCTAGGTGTGGTGACCCAAAGACCCTAAATTTGAACTGAGTCCCTGAGCTTCGGTGTGGAGAGGAGGGATGATCAAAATCCTCTGTTTCTCTCTGATCAGCAGCGTACTGCTGGGACAATATAGGGCTAGGGAGGGCTTCCCACGGGCTGCACAGAGCTCTCAAGGAGGCAGTGCTGAGAATGGAACCTTCTTACCGAGGACTGAGGTGCCCCTCTAGCCTCCTTATCTCTGTCTGGAAAGCCTGTCCTGGCCCTAATACCTGGCCGTGGCCTCTGTGTGTGTCGACTCACCCGAGCTCAGTGTGCCTTGCCCTCCTTTAGGCAGCTCACACCTTACTCTACTTTAGGTGTTGTGGGAACAGCCTTGATACAAATCCTTTATTTGATCAGACAGTTCATAGTGCTCAAAACTGTTTCCTAGGCTGAAGCTTTGCTATGGCCATTGTTGAGCAGGGTTTGTTCGGTTCAATTAAAGTCTGTTCAATTCCATTGTGCCCATTTGTGGCTAACTCTTCCTAGAACCTGACAGGAGAAACCGAGCTCGTGCAACAGAACATCCAACCCTCCTGCCCCACATTCCCACAGTGGCCCTGTCCCGGGGCAAACACCTGTATAAATTTGCCCCCAATCTGTGGACCAGCTCTCTCAATTCTCTTGTCCCACTGTGCTCTTGGAAGTGCCTTTGGACTCTTCCCACTAGGTTCCCAGCTGCCCTTCCAAGACCCCGATGCATCTTCCCCTTAGCATTCCCTGCAGGTGGGGCTGCCCCCCAGGAGCTCCCACCTTCCCTTCTAACAGGAAGGTGAGAAATGCCCAAGTAAAACAACAGGGGCTCTTAAACTGGCAAAGACTTTTATTTTCTTTTTAGAATTGCAATACCTAGTTTTGGGGAAACAGAAGGTTTCATGAGCTGCTCGTGGGAGGATGAGTAGTTTCATCACTTTTGAAAGGCAATTTGGCTAAGTGTCAAGAACCTCTAAAATGTTCACATCCTTTAATCCAGCAATTTTATTTAGAGCAAGTTGCCTGCAATACATAGAAAAGGCACTCAACTTCATTAGTAATAAAGAAAACATAAATCAAAATACCAAGATTTTTTTTTCTTAATCATCAGATTGGTTAAAAATGTAAAAAGTTGATAAAGTGGTAGGAGTGTGAGGATGTGGGCATTTTACATAGTGTTTGTTTGAATGTAACCTAGATCAAGAAAATTGCCTGGTATTATATATTACAATTAAACATACATGTCCTCTTTGAACAAATAATTCAATTCTAGGAAATGCCCTAAATAATGAATGTCATCACATAAAGAACCGTGTGGATATATAACACAGCATCATTAGAAACTCCTAAAACTTATAACATATATAATATCTATTTATAAGAAATGACAACAAAGTATGGTACATTTGTATTACAGACTATTATACAGTTATTTTAAAAGAATTATAACTATATGTGTTTTGACATAGAACATTACTTGAGACATATTAAATGAAAGTAACACTTTCAAAGAAACATATATCGCCAAGACTACATTTTTATTAAACAAATAAACATTTGACTTCTCATTTTTTTAAATAAATGTTTATTGAAACCTAGCTAGCTTTGTTCTAGGATCTAGTGATATAATAGTAATAAACACATGATTTCTGTCTTCCTATGTTAAGCAAAGAAATGCATAGAAAGGAAATATACCTCAAGAACTCATGGAAAGGCAGGAGAGAATACTAATTTTTCTTTCTTCTTTTTTTGGCAGTTTTGGTCGGGGCTGAGTTTGAACCCGCCACCTCCAGCATATGGGACCAGTGCCCTACTCCTTTGAGCCACAGGCACTACCCCTATTTTTTCTTTTATATCCCTGCATTGCTTGAATTGTTTCTATGAACCTGTATCACTTTGATATTTAAATTTTAAAATCCACACACAGAGAGACACAAGAATACATATCCTAATGAAATAATCAGAAAGACTCCTGGGACTTAAGTACAAAGAGATGTTGCCAGGCAGGTTAAGGGCTTGGCTTTGCAGTCTACAGTCAGATGTGGTTCCATCTCCACCACCAACTTAGCTGTGTGATCCTGTGGAAGTCATGTTGCTGATGTGTCTCAGTTTCCTTCTCAATAAAACGAAGATCATAATAATGCTCAGCATGAAAGATGAGTGTGAGAATCAAATAAATGAGATGATGTATGTTAAGCATTTAGTTCAGCATCTGGCATATAGTAAATGCTTAACAAATGGTAGCTATAAATGTGGATAAGATTGTTTATCTTAGTAGTGTTTAAAATTGCAACAGAAACTTATATATTCAACAATTGCTATATAAATAATGGATACTCCTTTAATGGAGTATTATAAAGTCATTAAGTTACATTTTAAAATTTTTTATGAAATGAGAAAACAAAAAATAATTTTCTAGTGAACAGAAACATACATTTACTGTAATACTCATTTCCATAAACACATATACGTGGACTTGTAAAGGAAAAGACCCTGGAAGGAAAGGTTCAGGATATTGACAAGTTTTTCGAAGCCTTTTTGACTTTGCCTTGTCTGTTTTCAAAATGATGAGCAGTAAAACCTCTCAGGAGGAGGAGAGTCCCAAGCGCCAAGTAAATTATGGTACCATTATATTGTAAAGGAAGGAGGACAGAATTTGTCAAAAGATGGAGGCCAGCCCAGGCCAGAAAAGTGGGAAAATCAGAGGGATTTGCATGAGAAGGTGGCAATTCTGATTTAGGAATCAGAACTTTAGAGCTTGAAAGGAGTCTGGAGATCATCTAATTTCTTCTTCTCCACCTATGGCCTGTGGATGGCTGGAGTTTGTCAAAAATTCAGAATCTACAGTCTTTTTCCAGATCTACTAAATCAAAATCTGTATTTCTAACAAGATTCCCTGGCACATTGCAGCTTGAGAAGCGTATGACATTTCTATGATTTATTTAGATGGGGACCAGACCATCTTAAGAGATGAAATGATGAGTTCAAGGTCACATAGTCATTTTTGTGGTGAAGACAGGACCAGACACAGGTCTTTTAACCCCTGGCCCATTGTTTTCCGAGTCTTGCTGACCCTCTCTGTATCACCCAGCTATTCACTTTATTTGGTCTATATTATATGATACCTCCTCCAAGCCTTTCCCTTCAGTTTTTACAGGTATGGTGTTTTATTTATTATGTCCTTGTTACACTGAGACAAATTGTTCTTGCTGTATGGCAATGGGTGAATTCAAGGTCAGCTTCCATTGCTAGCGTTATTGAAAGTGTCTTGATCTAACTCCTTTGCAAGTTTCTTAAATTGAAATTGCTCTTTAGTCCCTTATAAATTTGCTGTCACCAGATCCAAGTGAGATCACCATCCAAAGGACAACTGAATGGCTCAGAATTTCTGACCACAGACTCTACAGAAACATCTTCCCCATCCTGCCCCTCCCTCTGTGGTGTGTCCTGTGCTGGGCCTGCTCCCATTCTCTTCTGTTCTCTTTCACTTTCATCAAAGATTTAATTATGCTCTAGGATTTTGATCACAGACTTATTAAATGTTTAAAGATATGTCCCTTGAATGGTGGTTTCTCAGTAATGAGGTGTATTCATAAGGAGAATAGCAGGTCAGGCATCAGTGTAATTTGGAAAAGTTTGACATTAGCTATTTCATCTCTGACAGGGTTAATCACAGCTTTGGTTTTTCAAGACTTGGAATTGCTGGACTGTGCCTGCCAAGGTCAATTTTGGTGCCCCAAATTAATTTCAAAGACACGTGGCAGCTTAGAGTTCACTGAGTTAGCTCATGATATTAAAAAAAAATTCCTTTGACTTCCGCTCAAATTATGAAACAAATATAAATTCCCTTGAAATGGCTAGAAAATATGATGCCATTGTAATAGAAAAATAAAATCAATAGATATGGTTGCATTTACAAGGCAAGGCAAATTAGAGAAAATCTGCTTTTTGGAAGACAATATAGAGCACATGTTGGGAAACTTGTTGAGTATTGAGTTAATCCCTCTCCATAAAGATCTAATTGGTGTTTCTTCTGTATAAGACATTGTTTTAGATGTAGGGAGGGGTCCAAAAATAGCTATCAGCTGAAGTTTACAGTGTTGACATAGAGATAGGAGACATAGTCAACATCTATCATTTCAGACAGAGACAGCAGAATTGTAAGAGGTGTCCATTAGATAGGGATTTGTCTAGAGAACTTATCTGTTTGTGGGGAATCAGGAAAGGCCACGAGTGGTAATATTCAAAAGAGCTTTAAAATACAGAATTTTAAAAAGGCCTTTTACTTTATAATCTTAAAATACGATGACTATAATATGTGGATTTTCTAAAGAGTTAAAGCAGTCAGAAGGACATAACTGTCTACCCTGCCTCCTCTCTAATCTGACCTCCCCTCCAGCCAAAGTAATCCATCTTAACAGTAAGGCATAGTCTTCATCTGAACATATATCTCTGTCTAAAACTTTGCTTTGCTACCACTGTTGTTGCTCATGTGGTTTTTATTTTGTAAGCAAAGTAGGATAATATATACATATATATACAAAAAAATGCAACTTTTTAATTTAATCAAAACCCAAATATTTTCCTTAGCATAATATATATTGACCCAACCCATTACTTTTGGTAGATGCACAGAGTTCTATAGAATGACTGTTCCAAGCTTTGGTCCACGATTTCCATGGTGATAAACATTCAGATTGTTCCCAGGATGTTATTACACAATAGGCTGAATTTGGAAAGAAAGAGTCAAAGGCGAAGAGACACAACTGTGGGTCAAAGTGGTCCTGGTCCCAGTGATTCTTCTGTAGTCACTGCAAGGTCTGCAGCTGTGTTAGTGGGGGCCCTCTTGTTGGTTGCCTCTGGTTTCTGGGCTCTTTGGCTCTCCCAGTCAATTCTCACAGGCCTTCTTATATTTCACACTATACCAGAGATCCAGTCATTTCCTCTTCTAATAATATTGTCTCTGCTCTCATACCCCACTAAGAACCTGCCCACACCTCTTTCCTGGACAGCAGAGATCAGTGGGTTAAGTCACCTGTCCCTATAATCACCACTGATTGAGTTGTAATGGACATATGATCCCAGCTGGACCAATGAGATTCTGTCTCCTGAGAATTTAGAATTGGGACCTAGAGACGTGGTGAGGACAGCTGAGGTGGGACCTTGTATGTCAGCCAAGTACTTGCCAAATAGGAGAAACAAAAAATTAGATATATCTCCACAGTGTAATGAACTATTAATGATTGTCTGTTTTCAATAAATGTTTTCCTGAGAGACTGAGAAAACAAACTCATAGTGTCCCATTCAGTGAACTTACCTGAGGCTGCACCTCCAGCAAGAGCCGCATATCAGAGGAATCAGGGCGCCCAGCCTGGCGCTGTGGAAAGTGTGGACTTAGGGGTCAGAGATGGCCAGCTTATGTTTTGACACCTCATCTTAGTTGTATGACCTTAAAAACTGGAACCTCATTTCCTCTTCTGTAATTTGAGTGCAATATATCAGATTATTTGGAGAGGATTAAATGAAATAATGTATGTCATACATGGTCCATGGTGGGTACTCCATAGTGTTAATTCCATCTGCATCTCTCCTCCCCACACCCCGAGCTCATCCATCTACCACTATTTTTTTTTTTTTGGACAGAGTCTCACTTTGCCACCCTCAGTAGAGTGCCATGGTGTCATAGCTCACGGCAACCTCAAACTCTTGGGTTCAAGAGATTCTTTTGCTTCAGCCTCCCAAGTAATTGGGACTACAGGCACCCGCCACAACGCCTGGCTATTTTTAGAGATGGGGTCTCGCTCTTGCTCAGGCTGGTCTCAAACTTGTGAGCTCAAGGCAACCCACCCATCTTGGTCTCCCAGAGTGCTAGGATTACAGGCGTGAGCCACCACACCTGGCCCCATCTACTACTATTTAGGAATCAGGCCCCTTTGATCATCATCTTTTCTAAGGCTAAAGCTGTTCTTCCTTCCTCCTGGTGTCACGGAGCAAGGTATAGAGAGAGGCCCACAAGAGACCATGGTACCTCGGCCAAGTGAGAACAATACCAGGATAAAGCAGCAGAGGCCTGGAGTGGTGGGCAGAGGGGAAGTGCTGCACCAGTAGCAGAAATCCTTGTGCATATTGCTGACATGAAAAGCTATCAGGTAAAACAATTTTAGGACCAACAGTTGAGCTTTCTTACTACTTCAAAGACCAACTCTCCCAATAATTAAAATGCTGGGTTGCTTGGAGACAGAGCCATACGTAATGGCATGTGGTTGATCCCTGAGCGGTTTGCTCATTAGGTGATGGCTGTTTCCTAAGCAGTTTTCTAAGCTGACAGTGACAGCTACTTGTAATTCAATGTTGATTAAATATGGCCATGTGTTAGAATTACACAATTAAAGATTGACCAGTCCTCTCTCTGAAGAGCTTATAAGCTAGAACGGATAGATACACACAGACACACACACCCCACACACGTGTAAGCCTGCACACTTAAGAAACAATTAAAGAAAGCAGTTTTTAAAAATTAGGCCATGAATAAGATTGCTGATTGACATTAAAGAATTATAAAGTTCTTAGCACTACTGGTTTCTGTAGAACAGATGAAGTTATTTTTATTTAATTTCAAGAACTCCTATTACATAAAGGACAAAAAGCCTTCCAGGAGGACTAGTCCTGAATGGGCTTATCTGGGTAGGAGGCAGGAACTCACAGGAGCTCTCTACTGACCTGTTTTGCTGGATTCCCTCATCCCATAATAACACAGTCAGTTGACTTATTGATTGATTCATTCGGTCACGTATACAACAAACAGTCTGGGTAGCTGCTACATTCAGGGACCAGGAATACAAAGAATAAGAAACCACCAGACTTCTTACCATAGGATCAAGAGAGTGGGGAAAAACATACTGATGGTAAATTGCACTAAAATTGTGAGTTATAACAAATAACTACGCTCTGAGGAGAACTAAAGGAGGAGCTTTCAGTCTGGTCAGGAGAATGACAAGATTTCACAGAGGTGACATGAGGGCTAACACCTCACTTTACATGTCAGAATGACACTTGCATTGTGACCCAGATTCCCATCCAGAACTGAAGGGAATCTCAGCTGATGGATGTTGTATGTGAAATCTAGAATGATCTATACATACAGATGTGCACACACGTATACACACACCACGCGCACGTACACACGTGCTGATGGTGGATGCAGTACACGTGAGAAACAAAACTATTTTCCTTTAGGAGGAAAATGAAAACTGAAACCTCAGGTCTATCTATCGCTGAGGTTCAGCCACAGCGTAGATGGATTCTCCTTCTCGGCTGGATTTAAGAACCATCATAGAACACTAGAGGGAAGTCACCAGAAGGACAGGAGCCAGGCCTGAGCATCCAGATTGCATGACAAGGGGAAGGTGGCTTCACGGGGTATGCGGGAGCTTGTCCCTGGCTGGGTGTGCTGGAGACACATGGGCACACTGGGAAGAAAAGGACACAAGCGTGGGCAGAACAAGTTGCCTGGCCGATTCTTAACACTTCAGGGCTCAAGGGACCACACTCTGGGTCCCTCGTAATCTTGTGTGACACAAAGATAGTTTCCTATTGCACACACACACACAGAGGACTGAGCTGTCATGAGGAGAGAGCATCGGTGACCAGGAAAGAGCATCAGAAAGTTTCGCTGTGGGGCTCCTGTAAAGTTTTCCCTAGGGCATCCCACTAAAGTTTCATTTATTCCACCATCTGACAAGCAAGCATCAAGTTGCCATTCTGTGCTGGTGACATTCGATTTTTAAAAACACACCTGTTAGCCACTGATTCTTTCTCCCTTTGCTTTAAGCAAAAGGCCTTTTTAACAAAAGACACGCAGAGACTAACATGGCACAATTGGAGAAGCTGGAGAAGCGATGTCTATGGAGGAAGCTGTAAAATCACTATCAATGGAGCTGGGTGTTGCAGGGGGACCACTCTTCCTCATGCACCTGGGGCAATAAGACAGGTGGACCAGGTGGGAGCAGGGGGACCTCTAAAGGCAAGGGTGTGGAAAGGCAGGATAGTATAGTGGTCTAAAGCAGCCATTCTGCCATCAGAGAGCCTGGACTTGAATTTCAGGACTCCAACTTATGTTGGGCTAGTTCCTAGAACTTTATTTTGCCTCAAGTTCCTCATCTCTAAAATGGGCATGTCAGTTGAGTTTATAATGATTTATGAAGATGAAATGAGTGTAGACCAGTAGTTATCAATGTTTGCAGGGCAAAACATCTCCTTTTTCACATCTCCCACCCCAAGTTTTTCCTGCGGAAATTTCCAAAGATGTCATAGGTATGCTGTGTCACCCAGATCTCCCATCCAGAACTGAAGGGTTCATTCTCCCAGCTGCTGTATGTTGTCACCATAGCCTTGTTTGAGGTCATGCCTTCTTCCCAGGGCAGTCCATATCCAAAGGCTGGTTGACACCCTAAGTTGGAGGTGTAGGGAAAGAAGAACCCCCTCATCTTCTCACCCTAACATAGGCCAACCAGGAAGGGCCAGTCCACCCTCAAGCCCCATAGATGGGCATAGCCGAGTCCTCACACTTGCAGCACAGTCCAGTTTCTTCCTCTGCCCTAAGCCTCTTTCCTTTGCCCTGCAGTGCTGATCCAGCTTCCAGGTCAGCGTGACTGGTAGTGATAGAAAAGTGTTAAGACTAATGCAGTAGGCATTCCTAGGCCCTCCACCTAGGTGTGACAACTGGTAACATTTTTCCAGAGTTGTTGCTTCCTCGCCTCCAATTTCCCTCTTTCCCCTCCTCTCTTGATGAAGCATTTTAAAAGTAAGTTGCAAAAGGAATGACATTTTAACCCTAAATACTTGGACATAACCTATTTCCTAAGAATAAGGACAATTTCCTCAAAAATCACACCATCATCGTCATACCCAAGGAAATTAACGATAATTCTCTGGTATCCACTCATATTCAAGCTTACCTGATTGTCAGAAAATATGTTTTGTAGCTATTGTTTTTGAGCCAGGATCTAATCAAGATTTATAAACTGTGTTAGGCTATCATGAGTCTTTCGTCTCTTTTGATGTAGATTTTTTTTTTCTTTGATGACAAGGTTTTGAGAATCAGGCCAGTTTTCTTGCAGAATTTTCCACACTCTGCTTCTTATCTGTCATTTCAACCAGTGGGCACCTGATGTGAAGCCCTCCCATTGTAAATGGTGTCACTCCCGGTCCCTTGGTTGAGGGAGAAACTACCAAATGACTCAGGTGCCCATATTCCTTTTTGTAATTAGTAATTAAAACATGGATCGCTATTTTGGTACTGAGTAAAAAATATTCTTCCCCCTTACAATCTTCCAGTCCATGATTTTAGTGCCCACAGTCTTTGCCTCAAATAATTACACATGGAAAGCTATAAAATGGCAATTTTCTAATTTATCTTTCATACCACTTTCATTGGCCAGCATTTGTCTATAAAGGAAGGCTTCCCTGCCCATCCCATGACCCTCTCTTTCTCTTTTTTCTTTGTGTTGAATGAGACTCTGAACACATAGTTCTTTTTCTTAATTTGATTTGGCCGATATGGGCCCTTTCACATTTGTTTGTGTCTTTTTGGCGTGAACTTTTTTTCCTTTGGGCAGTTTTTCCCTTTCTAGTACAGCAAGATAGCACAGGCTTACCTTCTACTTTCACTTTCATAGTCCTTGAAGCAGTCATTTTCTGAAAATAAGCCTTGATTCCTTTTAGTGGAAAATGACTCCAAGATTTAGGGACTAGGTATGCTCATTGCTATTAATAGGAGAGTACCTTTTGAAAATGAAATCTTCAGATACCCCAAAGTAAAACAGATCAAAGGGCAACTTTGATTCGGAGCTGAGAGCCCAGGGCCCGCCTCCGTCCCTAGCAGTCCATCATAGGAGGGGAGAGACAGTGAGTGACTTCTGTGTCTTAAACTGTTAACCGTTTTTTCTTTTTTCTGAAAAAGATGTCCATGTCCCATAATCTAAAAATGAGGGTTTCATTAAGGCACTCCAGAGATCCTAAAAGGTTTGCTTTCATTTTAAATAGTAGAAAGCATTTATTGTCATCAAAACTGATGAGTGCCAACTTGAACAGAAAAGCAATTTCAATTAAGAGGTGTCTGATTCTGGAACATTTTTCTGATTTTTGATAAGTCAAAGACTTCAACCATTAAATTTTTCATTTGTTTTAATATTGATGTTTCTTTCTTTTGCCAAGGGAGGTAGGTATTGGTGTTCAGATGTGCAGAAAAAGGGCTCAAAATTGATTTTCATACACAAGTCACTTTTGTCAGCAAGATACAAAAGGGAATATATTGTAACAGTGAGAATAATGTTGTTCTTTTCCTGATACTCGGGTCTCCTTAAATATGAGAAATTATACCCTGTTCTCCTGTGACAAGAAGCAGAGTACCAGACTCCAATTACTGTTCTCCTTAGGGCCATATGAATGGACACTTTATTAGGTACAATTAAGCTGAGAGGCTATTACAGAGACAGAGAAAGTCAGGGAGCACAGAAAGTATAGAACTGGCTGCTTTGGTATCATTCAAATCCTCGTCAATGACATTACAGAGAGCACTCAGAGCTACCCGTGGGGAGACCCCGTCATCATTTTAAAAGCTTTTGAAATATATGGACTTTGAGGTATACTCAGGTCCAGTAATTTCTATTCTCTACAGAAAAGAAAAAATAGTGAGCCGGCATAATAGTAAGCACTAGGAAACATGCAAATATAATCTGCTCAGGACTTCTGGCCTATTGTAGACACACGACCCAAGCACATTATAAAGCACACAATTTGCAAGGTTCAGGAGCAGTGCGATGCAGAAAGAGTATTAGAACAGGAGCCAGAGGACCAAGTTTCTAGTCTAGACTCTGAAAAAAAATTGTTTTCTGAATTGCTGTGTGACCTTGGACAAGTCACTTTCCCTTTCAGGTTCTTAAGCTGCCAAATGGAAACCTATCCTATTTCTAAGGTCTCTTCTGGTGGTAACGTTCTGTAATGCTTTGAGGAGTGAGCTTGGTGACCTGCACAAAGTCTTACCTATGGTGGGCAGTAAATAAACATGTAGTCAAACCATTGGCATCTGCAGCTGGATCCTCAAATGAGGGCGCAGGCAGGAAGGTGCAGCGGAAGATCGAAGGTCTGAGAAACGCTGGCCTGTGTCAATGACCTCTGGACAAAGATGACCAAGGGCCCTGCTGTTGTTGGACAAGTTGGGTCTACCACTTGCTGCAGTGAGGAAGAACAGACGCCACAGGGAACTGTGGGGCATCTCAGGGAGAATTTCTTAGAAAGGACTTGCTATAGGATTTGTGCTTATGTGAGGTGATTTGGCAGAGTTTATGGAGTGGAGTTTTGTTTCAATTAGATGCTGTCAAGAAGTGAGAGTATTTCAATAATTAAGTATTTTCTTATCTTCTCTCTTTTCTTTTTCTTTTTTTTTCTTGAAATAAAGTCTGGCTCTATGCCCTGAGTAGAGCGCCTTGGGGTACCAGCTCATAGGAACCTCAAACTTGGGTTCAAGTGATCCCCTTGTCTCCTGAGTAGCTAGGACTACAGGTGCCAGCCACAGAGCCTGGCTAGTTTTTCGATTTTTAGTAGAGACTGGGTCTTGCTTTTGCTTAGGCTGGTCTCAAACTCCTGAGCTCAGGCGATGCACCCAGCTTGGCCTCCCGGAGAGCTAGGATTACAGGCGTGAGCACTGCACCCGGCCAATGAGTAGGTGTCTTAATACATATTTTTGAGAACCAGGGAGGAGAAACTGTACCCAGGCTGATACTATCGGTACAGAAGCAGCAGTCGTTCGTATTAGCAGGAGGGGAGGATGTTTGGCCATTTTGGCAGGATGATGTTCATGCTTCGCCTCTGTTCAGGCCTGGGTGAGATCAGTGTGTTGTGAAATTGTTCAACAGCAGAGCAGGCAGGCGTCACTGGCAGTCCTAGGCGGCCCGGCTGGGAGGCTGTATGCCCTGCCTCATCCGGAGCACAGGCTCGTGTCTGCCCTGAGCAGCACACACAGGACCCACCAGTTCATCTCCTGTTGCAGGACTCAGTTCCGCAGCCCACACACTGGCTGGCAAAGGGGAGGAGTGTTGCTGGCTGCTTCTAACTTTTCTTTCTTCTTCTTTGTGTCGGAACCAAACGTAATCACTCCAAACCTCCCTTTATATGTTCTCAGTTTACATGAACACTAAAAATGAACGACAGTCTCTGGGTTTTAACTCTAAATTCCCTGGAGAGAGAATATGATTCACCTGTTTAGGTCGGATGACTGCGCCTGCCCAATACATTTTAACTGGGAAGGGAGGTTTATTCAAGACAAATATTGTTCCTCAGGCTTACTCTGGAGGGGAGGGCAATCATCAGAGAGGAGGTCACAAGTGGGATATTGCCTAAAGCAGAGACCATTTACCAGGGTCCGTGTTAGGGAGCTCAGCAGTAAGGTCGAATAATAATAAAGCTAATACCTTGCAAGGCGTTAGTGCTTTATGGAAACAAAGCGTTTCTGTGATCATTTTTAACCCTTCTAATCACCTTGTGAAATGAGTATTACTTATTTCTGCTGAAAATTGAGGCAAGGGAGGGGCAGAGGGATGAAGAGATTTTTCCCAAGTCCGGCCCATCTGTTAGTCTCTCTCTGCAATTTGAAGGCAGGCCTCATGCTTCCCAGGACAACTTTCCCTCCACTGTGAGGGTGAGACAGCTTTTCCCAGACCCTCGGGGCACAAATGAGGGATCAGTGGAAATTTGCTCCAGGCGAAATGGTGAGTAAAGGGGTAAGCTGGGTTTCCACGTCAGTTGTCTAATTCTAAGCCAGGCATAGGAGTAGCAAAACTAGTGGAGTGGAGATAAGGAGAGGTTTGAAAGAGAATGGAATTGTTTGTTTTTACTCTAGAAAAGGAGAGGAGTGATCACACCACACACACACACACACACAAATAGGAGGATGCGTAAGACTTCATTCAGGCTCTCCTGATACTTGAAAGGTTTCAATAAAGCCCAAGAACTCACTGGGGACAGGAAGAAAATCCATGAGAGGGGGGCATGTGGATAGGCATGGGGACGAGGGCACCAGGATGAAGGGGTCAGTTCAGTGTCAAGTCAGCTGCACAATCTCCATGGTCTCCCGTCGCACAGCCCTGTCTTTTATGCAAAGATTGAAGTTACTGCTTTACTTGGGGGGAAGAGAAAAATAGGAGTGCAGCTGAAAGTCCCCTCAAGCCCTGCAGCTCTATGATCTACGATTTTAATAAGCTTCTTGATGCCAGAGACCTTATAAAATTGTCTCTGGAGCTGCACTCTCTCCAGTTCCCAAGGGCAACAGCAATTGTGCATTGATCTCGTTTTATAAATTTGGTTCTTTCTTATTTTACTGGGCTATTTTTGGGGAAAATGCCCCAATAACTCATTACATCCTGCAGAGTTTGGCACTGCCACCATTAGCGTGATGGATGCCACCGTGGTTCATGTTGTCATCGAGACTCTAACCAGATATAAGCTTTGACTAGAGCTGGTGGAGGGTTTTTAAACTCCCCGGGGTTCTGCCAGTGGGTGTTCAGAGGAATGACACGCCAGTTAGTTGATCCCTAGACTCAGAACAGGTAGAATTCCAAGGAGCACTAAAGCATTTGGGGAAGTTTGGTATAAGAAGGGTAAGATCGGGTGGCACCTGTGGCCCAAAGGAGTGAGGCACTGGCCCCATATGCCAGAGGTGGCAGGAGGTTCAAACCCAGCCCTGGCCAAAAACTGCAAAAAAAAAAAAGAAGGTTAAGACCTCAGTAAGACAAAGGACAGATTTAATAGTGCTCAGGACATAGCTTTCATTTTAAAAAGAAAAAAAAAAGAGGCAATTTGTTATACTCTAGAGCTGGAGCTGATTTTGAAGGATTGGTCTGTCGATCATTTCAGTCCCTGCCTGGTATCAGGGCACACATGCTCCCCGGTTGCACAGGGGACAGCCTCTGGCTTGGTGTCTGGAAGGGACTCAGGATGGAGTTCAGGAGGTGAGTGTCCCAGCCCACAGCCAAAGACCCATCAGTGCCTCTGTTGTTTGAAACTGTTGGGGAAGGGGCTGTCCCAGTACAGGCCTTGCTGGGGAGGGGAGGTAGGCGAGTCTGCTCTCTGTAGTGCCCAGCGCTCAGCATGTGGGTAGTGAGTGAAGCAGTGGCTTCCCCCAGTGGATGCCCCTTCCCCGCCCCCCAGCATTCTCCTGCAAAGTGTTTAAGGCTGTTAAGTTTGGTGCCCTCAGCATTCCCCCAGCACTTACCCCATGGTGGGACTGCACAAGCCCAGCGTCCCCCACTCCCGCTTGCTATAACTTACTCTCTTTGCAGGCCCGGCACTGCTGCCCACCATCTGCCCCTTTCCTCCTGGCTGTGGTCATTCTCTGTGGGCCACTCAGACCCCATAGAGTTTCTAGAGAGGTAGGGACAGCAGCTCCGCCCTGGAAATTCTATCACACACATTTCCACCCCCGGAGCCGGAGCCTTGCTCTGCTCAGGTGAAGGCAGACCCCCGACTGTTTCGCCCACCACAGAGAGGTTCTTGTTGCTTTTCTGCTGCACCCCCAAGATCTGGCGTGCCGGCCATTCAGCTCCTTCCTCTCCCTTATCACCAGTCTCAGGAGGTCGAAGGCTAATTTTCCACGGTGTGAGGGAACTTGGCACCCTCATACTACTACATGACCTTCTAACCTCCAGGCAACCATAACAACTTTAACACTCCCAAGCTCCTACCTGGACGTCTGCCCAACCTCTCCCCACCCTGGGTCCTCCTCAACTAACAAACCTGACATCTTTGACCCTGGTCTCCCATCCCAACTGCTTTGCTGGCCTTATGCATTGCCAACTAATGCAGAAGTTGGGAGACAGGGCCCTGGGAAGGGGCCAGAGCCCAGTGAGCACCTACACTCATGATCATTCACAGAGGAATCATAATTATTTCTGCAATCCTTTCCCCAGCCCTCAGAAGAGCTGCTTCCTAAATATAATCACAATTCTTCTCTCAAAGGAATTTCATATTAGATGCCTTTGTTCTCCAATCTCATGATTGTAATGACTCAAATGAAGCTTGCCACTTTCTCCATCCCCAGTTGGGTGTAGAAACAGTATTTGCTCTGTTATTTTTTTAACACATAGAGTAAAACGTATGTTTCCACTGACATTCCAGGTTTTAGGTTTCTGCAGACTTACAACAAGCAGATGTGCTAAAGCTTATGAAAAGAACAGTGTGCCTGTGTGTCCTTATTCTTTTCCATTAATCTTATCATGAAATCATAAAAGAAAAGACTGAACTTCCAAAGCACAAAAAGACAATCTTTCCCACTTCTGCCTAGTGGACCTGAAGAGAATTCAGATTTGGGGTATTTACTGGCATTGAGTGCAGGGATGAAGCACCTAACGAATCTTGGAGATTCTACCAGAAACATTAGAGAGAGGGTGCTTGCTATGGCCTCTGGTCATTTCCACTCCCCCCACCCCCGTGGAAAATGTTTTAGAACTCAACTTTAGAGTCATACTTTTGGGGAGTCCATTACTTTTCCACATTCCAAGTTCTTCTAAGATGGTAAAGTACCCACCATATTGGCTGAGTGCTGCATTTATCAGAAGGTAGAGGGCAGACATTATTTCAATTGTCAGGAAATTGGAAGGTACAACCTTCTCAGTCACATCAATGTAAGATGGCCTTTCTCACTTCACCTCTCATCAGCTGTCACAGTTGTGAATACAGAGCCAACCACCTACAGTTTTTGCATTAAAATTTGGCTGGGGTGGGAGGCACTCTACATTCTTCAGTGAATCACATTTCTTTTTTTCTATATTTTAGATAGACACTATCTTCATTTTAGTTTAAATCTGTCAGTATTTACCGTGTGTTTGAAAGAATGAGGACCCCAAAGTATAAAGCCTGAAGTCCATATAGGCAAAGAGTGCTCATAGACAGGACCAGGTAAGCAAGTGAGATGGAGCCTGGATGTCAGACACTTCATTAGTGCAGTGGCCCCAGGGACTGAACTCAGAGCACTTGTACCTTGAAAAACCCCATAAATATTTAGTGAGCTGATAACCAAGGAAAGGCTGATAGAGAACAGAGGCAGTAAATTCTACTCTCAGGCATATGAAAAATATTTTTCTTGGTCGAAAGAATTTATGAGTACTGTGGGGGTAGAGGAGATGAGGAGTGAAGGACTGAGTGCGTGATTTGTTGATACTTGCTTTCAGGACGTGCATTTACTTCAGTGTTTTCTGCCTACTCCAGCATTTTATACATATAAAATAAAATTACCAGTCCTGCTCTTAGCCTATGAAAATGACATATAGTTTTGTAAATTCCCCAGCTCTGGTTTCATTTCAAGGTTTGAGTAATTTTTGATTTATTATTATTCTTTATTTTGAATAATCACTGCCAAGATCATCCACTGTGACCTTTTCCTTCATAGTGTAAGATCCAATATTTGTCTCTAATTTGAAAAAATCTTCAAGGTCAGTTCATGGCTAAAGAAAAGACTGAGCACCAAGCCAGCCAAGATGGCAGGCAGAGCCCTCATCCTGACATAATGCTAAGCTGCCACACTCCGGGATTCCTTCCTACGTGAGAAGAACTAATGAAGTTTAACAGTTTAATGATTCAATAGTTAGGCATTTAGTTCTAGAAAAAGTTAAGGACTACCCATCACTCTGGATTTTCTAAAAATATCTTTATGTTGTCTGGTGAACATCAATGTGGTCAAAAGCTCACTGAATAGCCAAGTGTTTCCTGAGTGTGTTCAGGAGAATTCATGTCCCACAAGATGTCTTGAAACAAAGAGTTTCTGTACCATGTGGCTGAGAAATGCTGTATGTGATAAACCTTCTGCAAGACTTACAATGTGAGAAAGCACACCATAGACTCTAAGATGCCTTGCAGCAAAAATGTCAGTCCAATTTTATTTAACCTAGAATTCCCCAACTCCAGTAGACCACCATCTCTTATTACCAACTGCTACCACTCTCTGATGAGCAGAATGGCTCTGACCACACTTAAATATGGGTGGTTTCGAGGATAAGTTGTCATCTCCCAAACTCCTGTGCCACTGCTCTTTGTGCATCCTCTGCTTGACAGGAGGAGGCTTCCCTTCCCCTCCTTTCACCCCACCTTGCTAGTTCCTACTATTTCTTTAGGAGTCAGTGCAAGATTCCTAACTATCAGAGAAATGCAAATCAAAATGTCTTTGAGCTAGCACCTAACCCCAGTGAGAATGATCCACATTACAAGGTCCCAAAGCAACAGATGCCCGGGTGGGTGTAGAGAGAAGGGAACACTCATGCACTCTTGGGAATGCAAACTAGTACAGCCTCTATAGAAAGAAGTATGGAGATTTCTAAAAGAACTAAAAGTAGACCTACCATCTGCTCCTGCTATCCCTTTACTAGGTATCTACCCAAAAGAAAAGAAGATATTTTACCACAAAGACATTGGTGCTCGAAAGTTTATAGCAGTTCAATTCACAACCACAAAGATGTGGGAACAACCCAAGTGCCTATCAACACCTGAATGGATTAATAAACTATAGTGTGTGTATACTGTGAAATACTATTCAGCCACAAAAAGGTAGAGATTTTGCATCTTTATAACAACCTGGATGTATTTGGAGAATATTCTCCTAAGTGAAGTACCACAAGAATTGAAAAACAAGCATCACTTTGTATTCAGTACTAAACTGAAACTAGTAGATTAACAACTACAGGCTCACACAAGAGAAAAACTCAATTAAATTCAAGTGGGAAGGAGGGGGAAGGGGTCTGTAAGCTCCCACCAACAGGTACTATATGCACAGGTATGTGGGGCCCTTCCTGGGTGCCATACAGCTGCTGAGTGTAGGACACAGAAGCTACTTAGACTTTAACCTCACAAATGCAAACTATGTAACCTAATTTTAACCTCACATTAGTCTGAAATTTTTAAAGATTCAGTGTTAAGATTACCCCCAGTGAGAAATTTTCCTCAATCCCTGTGGGCTGATTGAAACACCCCCTTTTTGTGCTTCCAGAGGACTTGTTCCTTCCTGTCTTCACACATGGGACACCATCTTGTGGTTATACACCTGTAATTATATAGCCCCTAAAGCTGCCAGAGGGCAGGAAATATATCTGACACTTCTTTGATTTCTCAGAGTCTAGCATATCACCAACATCAAAATACACAATAATGCAGCATAAATGATAGTTAATGGGGTAGCATGTATAAGGCAATGGAGCCCACCACCCCAGGCCTTTTCTGCAAGGATGGAATCACTCACCTGGGGTTTCACCATCTTTCCAAGGGGCTTCTCAAATCCTTCCTCTCCATCTGGGCTGTAGAAATATGTGTAAGAAAGAGGCCTGAATAATAAGGCTCATGTCATTTCTTACTGACTAAAGCTCCTGGGATCAGCAATTCCATCTATCGACCAATTGATCAAGCTCATCACAACCTATGGTTTTTAACAGGATCCCTGGTGCTTCACATGTAATTAAATATGGGAAGTACTGCTTTCTTGGGCACAGAAGGGCTGGATGAGTCATTAAAAGGTGGGGCACACCTCCAAAGATTTCAATGGAAGAACCAGGCTGGTTGTTAAAAAGAAACATCTCAGAAGTAAGTTAAATGAATCTGAAAGTAATAGAAATAGTTAAAATACATTTTTTAAATTCTTCCAGGCAATGTTTTAAGGTGCTTTTATATGTGTTACCTAATTCATACATTGTTTACTTTTCCACCCAAATGTAAACAATGGAACACATAAGGAAATTATCTCATTTAAACCTGACCCATTTAAAAAAGCCTTTGAATTCTGACATAATTATAGATTCATAGAAAATTTCAAAACCAGTAGAGTGGCTCCATGTACCCTTCACCCAGCATTCTCCCATGGATGCATGCAGTACCAAACCAGAAAGCTGACACTGCTACCATCTATAGACCCTACTCAAATTTCACCAGATTTATACATGCAGTTGACCTCTGAACAATGAGGGGTTTAGAAGTGCCAAACTCTGTGCAGTAGAAAATTCTCATATAGCTTTTGACTCTTCAAAAACATAAGTATTAATTACCTACTGTTGGCTAGAAGCCTTGCCAACAACACAGTCAATTAACACATATTGTTACGCTATATGTATTACATACTGTATCCTTATAGTAGGTAAGCTAAAGAAAAGAAATCTTTATTAAGAAAATGATAAGGAAGAAAAAAATATGTTTACTATTCATTAAATGGAAATGGTTCATCATAAATATCTCCATCCTTGTCATCTTCACATTGAGTAGGCTGAGGAAGAGTTAGTCTAACTGTCCCAGGGGTAGCAGAGGTGGAAGGAAATTTGCATTCAAGTAGACCTGCATAGTTCAAACCCATAGTTGAAACCCAGAGTCAACTGTACGTGTGTGTGTTTGAGATAGCTCCATAAAATTTTGTCATCTGCCACCACACATACCAGGACTGTTATCACCAGCAAGGAGCTCCCTCAGACCCTTTATAAGACTGACCCACTTTTTTAAAAAAATAAAAATAACATATTTATTGAATATTTACTCTGTGCCAGACACTGTATAAAGCACTTTTCACATTCTTGTTGAATTCTCATAATGACCCCTTGAGATCAATATATTTTTTATCCCTAGTCTACAAACAATAAAAACTGAGCTTCAGTAAATTGCCCAAGGACCTAGAACTAAAAAGATTCATAGAGGCAAGATGGCTGACTGGAGGTAGCTTCCAATAAAAGCTCCTGTCCAGAGGAAAGGATAACATCCAGAAAGTACCCAAGTAAGCTGAGGACTGGGAACCGAGAGAGAAGTGATAACTGCAGGTCACCTCTGCTGAGGCAAACTGTGACTCCTAGAAAGCAAGCTTCAGCTAAGACTTCACCAGAGTTACTGATCCACTAGGATCAGACAAGAACCAACTGAATACAAGACAGAGCCACCTAACCCCACCACATCAAGCACATTTCCTCAGCCTCAGACTGTGATACTATACAGGCCCTTTGCAAAGCTATTGGGGAAAAAGCTGCAGTCATCAGTCCCAGATCCTTGACAAAGGGCTGGTTAACTACAACTCTAGAAGCTCCCAATCCAATTTCACCTTACCTGCCCACCTAGCCAATAGTGAAAAACAATCATGATGTGGAATCAACAGAAAAACTCAAGCAACATGAATAATCAGAGTAGATCAACTCCCCCAACGATAAGGCAAACACAGTACAATATCCCATTCATAAACAAATGGCTGAGATGTTGGAAATTGAGATCAGAATTTGGATAGCAAATAAGATCAACAGAATGGAGGAAAAGATGGAATTAGAATTTCAAGCAGTAATCCAAAAGATGTCTCAAGAATTCAACAAATTCAAAGACAAAATGACCAAAGATTTTGACACACTGAAGCAAGAATTTGCAGCCCTAATGATCTGAAAAATACAGTAGAATCCCTCAGTAACAGAATGGAGCAGGCAGAAGAAAGGATCTCTCACACTGATGACAAAGCTTTTGAATGCTCCCAAATGCTCAAAGAGGAAAAAAAGTGGAGGAAAAAAATGGATCATTCTCTCAGAGAGCTCTGGGATAATTCAAAGAGATTTAATAGTCACCTTATAGGAATACCTGAAGGTGATGAGGTTGCTGCGAAGAATACAGATGCTTTACTTCATGAAATAATCAAAGAGAATTTTCCAGACATACCAAGAGATTCTGAAATTCAGATAGCAAACATTTTCAGAACACTGGCACAACTCAACCCAAATAAAAATTCTCATAGACACGTTATAATTAACTTCACCAAAGTTAATATGAAGGAGAAAATTCTGCAAGCTGTAAGATGTAAGAAAACCATAACCTACAAGGGGAAGAACATCAGAATGACTGCAGATCTCTCTGCTGAAATCTTTCAAGCTAGAAGAGGGTGGTCATTGATCTTTAATCTCCTTAAACAAAATAACTTTCAACCCAGGATCCTGTATCCAGCTAAACTGAGTTTCATCTCTGATGGAGAAATTAGATACTTTAATGACATTCACATGTTGAAGAAATTTGCCATAACTAAACCAGCTCTTCAGGATATTCTCAAACCAAAAATCACTTGACAATAAAGATATTTGCACCAGAATGTTCATAGCAGCTCAATTCATAATTGCCAAGTCATGGAAGAAGCCCAAGTGCCCATCGACCCATGAATGGATTAATAAATTGTAGTATATATATACCATGGAATACTATGGAGCATTAAAAAAAAATGGAGACTTTACCTCTTTTATGTTTACAGGGATGGAGCTGGAAAATATTCTTCTTAGTAAAGTATCTCAGGAATGGAAAAAAAATTATCCAATGTACTCAGTACTACTGTGAAACCAATTTATAATCACTCACACTTGCATATGAAAAATGAAACACAACTATAGCCTAGGATGAAGGAGGAAAAGGGAGGGAGAGGGGAAAGAAAAAGGGAGGGTCGATAGAGGGAGGATTAGTAGGGGGGCCACACCTATGGAGCATATTGCAAGTACAAGTTGGATCTATCAGGTGTAGAACACAAATGTCTTAATGCTGTAATTGGTAAATGAGGTGAAAGGAAATGTTGATTAGTAGGATATAAGCACTCCAGTTTGTACAAATAATCAACACATTGAATCCCATAATGGCATGAATGCATCCATGATCTATGTAAAAATGACTTATAAAATAAATAAATAAATAAATAAATAAATAAATAAAAAGAAATAATCTTTATTTAGGACTCAGATGACTCGTTAGATACAGAATTACTTATTAATTCCCTTTACATTATTAGGCAACAGGTTTAGTGTAATAATTAGGTGGGGGGTAAATGTTTAGAATCCTTGTAGTTGTGAAAATAGTTTTCTCCTTTTCAATTATAATTTAAAAAGCTTTAACATTAGTCTATCTTTAGACTGAGACTCTAGGGTTTAATTGTCAAAATTCAGTTTTTCAAAGGTGAACTTTATTCCTTTTAAATGTGGTGCATAAGTCATACAGAACCATGCAGAAGCATTACATTTACTAACACGTCATGACTGCCTCCACAAATTACTTAAAAACTAAAGTGAGAATATTGAAACTGACTTGTCCATGTCCAAGCATTTAAATTCAAAATTATTCGAACTAGACACAATTTCCAAGAAGTTGGGCAAGAAAGTCTTTCTCCCTATAATAATTCAATTTAAAATTTATTATGTACTTATGAGACTCCAGGTACTGCTGTGGACACTGGAAATACAGATATGGATAACACATAGTCCCTGTTTTCCAAGGTTGATGGCCTCACAGGGGACAAAAAAATGCTCAAAAATCATTATAATATAATGCCAGTTCTATATTCCATAAAAGGACAAAGCATTATAGCTGCAGAGAAGGACATATTATTCACTTTTAAAAGCTCTTATAAAACTTTGTCTGTAATCTTGATTATCTGATGAGTTAGTGATGGTGGTAGACAGAAGAGTGTATTGTTGATAATAGCTGGGCAAGTTCCTTTCCCCCTCCATGTCCTTCTGTAATTTCAAAGATTCAGAGATATATAGTTACTATTTCCAACCTTTAGGTGGAGGTGAGCAAGAGTTCCTATGTGTGCTGACACAGGCATACCATAGTAGGGATCCTGTTTGAGCACCCTGCAAAGCTAAGCTATTAGGCCCATTCCCTCTCTCCTTCATTCTACAACAAAGTACTTCAGCATCTGGATCCATCTTGAAAGGGTCAGGAAAAACAAGCACATTAATCTTACTATGATACTCATATTTCTCTCACTGTGGCAAGAAAGAAGATTGGTCTTTTACTTCATCTATTAGATCCATATTTAATTTCTCACACAGTAGATTTTGATAACATCTCTGTACCCACAGAGCCCCCAACCTCACTTTCTTTTACTCACTTGCAGTAGATGCCCTCAAATTACATTTTCATACAAAGTTTTAGGCCTTCTGATATACATATCCTAAATTTCTATTCCAGCAACCTCAAAATCTTTATCATCTTATAGTATATTGGTTGGGAGGAGAGATTCTGAAATCAAGTTACCTGGAAATATATCTTGCTTATACCACTTACTTTGGCTAAAGCCAGACCTTAGGTGAATTGTTTAAAACTCTGAGGCTCTGTTTTTTTGATCTCTAATATGAGACAAATAATAGTAGTTACTTTACAGAGTCATTAATGAGATTAAAATAAATATTTCTAAACTACTTAGAATAGTCCCTGTTGCTTTGCGAAAAAGAAATAACTACCATTATTATCCCTTCATTGCTTAGAATGAAGAGAAATTTGTTGTTTGTTAAGGATCCCCCTTTTTTTCTGGCCTCCTTTTAAGCTGGCCCCTCTACTTCTCTGCATCTCGTGTCCTTACTTATGTTGGTTAGATCTTTTCCCTCTTTATTTCAAAATTCCATTTTATGTGCACAAATAAGCCTGTTTCCTCATTCCTGCTACAGCACTGGGATTCCCCTCACAGCACTGACAAACATTTTGGAAAAAATATCTAGACCCCCTGCATCCTTTTGAAATCACCAGCCCATTAGTTTCAATCTGATGCAAGTGTTCTTGTACTTTCTCATCTCTAGTAAGCATCTCCCTTCTGAATGTGAGGGCTTTTCTTGGTCATTCTTCTTCTCACTCTACATTTAATGTTGGCAATTAAATGGGAACATTGACCACAATCTCCTTCCCCTTCTTTTTTTTAAATTTCAGCTTAATATGAGGGTATAGACGATTAGTTCCATCATTTACATTTGTTAGGTAGAGCCCAAGTTGTAGTTGTGTCCCTAACTCAGTAGGTGTGCCATATGCCCTTACATTGTGCCTATAGTTGAGAGCACACCAATCCCCCTGTCTCTTTCCTTCTCTCCCTTCCCAATATCCTTCTTCTTGAAACTTTCTTCCTTTGCCTTCTGTGATTCTCCTCCTACATCTCTGACTGAGCCTCCTCTGCTCTCTCTCTTAGACACTGTCTTTTCTCAAGTTGTCCTCAGCCTGCCCTTGCCAGGTCTGCTCCTCAGCAATATCACCCACTCCCATAGGTCAGCTCTGCATCTAGTTCTCTAATCATACCCCTGACCCAATATTTGACAAACTCTACACACTAATACTTCCCACTGAGTAGGGGTCATTTGCACCTGCATTTCTTGCTGCACTTAGAAACCCAACTTGTCCAAGCTTAAACATTTTCCTAGAAATGTTCTTATTTGATTTATTTATTCCTGTTGGTGCAACCTCTTCTCATACTAGTCCCTCTTTCCCTGTGTTCCAGTCATACTGGCCTTCTTTTGTTCCTTTAAAATGCCACTTTCTAGCCTGTTGTCTCTTAAGAAGATTTATTTTTAAAAAAATTTTTTGTTTTTATTAAATCATAACTGTTTATATTGATACATTTATGGGGTTCAGCATACTGATTTGATATACAAGGTGAAATGCTTACATTGAACTGTTTAACAAAGCCATCACAATTATACTCTTTTCTTAATATTTTGAGATGTACCATTGCATCATGCACATTAGGTGAGGTCCCCCAAAATACCCTCCCTCCTTCTGCCTCCTCCCAGCCTGCCCTTCTCTCTCCTCTTCCCTTCTATTTTCTAGACTATAGTTATGTTTTACCATTCCTATGAATGTGTAGGTGATTATATATTCATTTCATAGTAGTATTGAGTACATTGGATACTTCACACCCCCATTCTTGAGATAATTTACTAAGAAGAATGTGTTGCAGCTCCATCAAGGTAAACAAAAAAGATGTGAAATCTCTATCTTTTTTATGGCTGCATAGTATTCCATGGTGTACATATACCACAATTTGTTAATCCATTCATGGGTCGATGGGCATTTGGGCTGTTTCCATGTCTTGGAAATTATGAATTGGGCTGCAATAAATATTCTGGTGCAAATGTCTTTGTTGTAAAATGATTTTTGATCATCTGGGTATATAACTAGTAGAGGAATTGCAGGATCAAACAGCAGGTCTACATTTAGTTTCTTGAGTATTCTCCAAACTTCTTTTTAAAAAGATCGTATTAGCTTGTGTTCCCACAAGCAGTGTAGAAGTATTCTCTTCTCTCCGCATCCACGGAGAGAACATCTGTAGTTTTGGGATTTTGTTATGTGGGCTAATCTTACTGGAGTTAGATGATATCTCAAAGTGATTTTGATTTGCATTTCTCTGAAGATTAAAGATGATGAGCATTTTTTCATGTGTTTGTAGGCCATGTGCCTGTCTTCATCAGAGAAGATTCTGTTGAAGTCTCTTGCCGACATAGAAATGAGGTTATTTGATTAGTTTGAGTTCTCTGTGGATTCTAGTTATCAGACCTTTGTCAGAAGTCTAACCTGTAAAAATCTCCCATTCTGAAGGTTGTCTGTTTGTGTTACTTACTGTGCTCTTGGCTGTGCAGAAGTTTTTTAGTTTGATCAGATCCCAGTAATGGATTTTTGATGTTGCTTCAATTGCCCTGGGGGTCCTCCTCATCAAATATTGTCCCATGCTGATTTCTTCAAGTGTTTTCCCTGCACTCTCTTCTAGTATTTTTATAATTTCATGTCTTAAGTTTAAATCTTTTTTTTTTTTTTTTTTTTGGCCAGGGCTGGGTTTGAACCCACCACCTCTGGTATATGGGGCTAGCGCCCTACTCCTTTGAGCCACAGGTGCTGCCCTTAAGTTGAGAACCCTGCTGCCAGGCCCAAGAACTTACTACTGGAACATTCATGTTGGAGTGCCTTACTCCTAGCCGGTTCTCTTTGTGAAGGGACCATCCCTGCTGAGAGCCTGTTGGTAAAGGTCTGCTTGGCATCAGGTCTGAGGAGGCTTGCAGTAAGTATTTGTGACTGAAGCAGGTATCCTGGCAGACTTGGCAGTAGAGAAGGTGCCATGGATGGTCAAGGCTGCCCCAGGTGTAAGACCACCAAATACCAGAACCCCTCTTTGAAGCTGATGGTGAACGTGTGTGGACACACTCTGTGTGAGAGTTGTGTGGACTTATTATTAGTAAGAGGAGCTGGAAACTGTCCTAAGTGTGGCACTCTACTTAGAAAGAACAACTTCAGGGTGTAACTCTTTGAAGATCCCACTGTTGACAAAGATTCAGAAAAAAGTGCTAAGGATATACAATAAAAGGGAAGAAAACTTTCTTAGTCTAAGAGAATATAATGATTTCTTAGAAGAAGTGGAAGAAATTGTTTTCAACTTGACCAACAATGGGGATTTGGACAACACCAAAAAGAAAATGGAGATTTACCAAAAGGAAAACAAAGATGTCATTCAGAAAAACAAGTTAAAGCTGACTCAGGAACAGGAGGAATTAGAAGAAGCTTTAGAAGTAGAACAACAGGGAAATTAATGGAGAAGACTATACAAAAAGAAGAACAACTTCAGCAGATTCTAAAAAGGAAGAATAAACAGGCTTTTTTGGATGAACTGGCGAGTTCTGATCTTCCTGTTGCTCTGCTTTTGGCTCAACATAAAGATAGATCTACCCAATTAGAAATGCAACTTGAGAAACCCAAACCTATAAAACCAGTGATGTTTTTCATAGACATCAAAGTGGGTCAACATATTTCATTAGCACCTATTCAGAAACTTGAAGAAGCTCTGTATGAATACCAACCACTGCAAATAGAGACATATGGTCCAAAAGTCCCTGAGTTTGAGATGCTAGGAAGACTTGGGTATTTCAGTTTAAATCTTTTATCCAGTGAGAATCAATTTTTGTTAATGGTGAAAGGTGGGGGTCCAATTTCAGGCTTCTATAGGTCACCAGCCTGTTCACCCAGCACCATTTGTTAAAAAGGGAGTCTTTTCCCTACTGAATGTTCTTGATTGGCTTATTGAAGATCAAATAATGGTAAGTTGCTGGGTTCATCTCTTGGTAAATGTTCCATACATTTACCTCTCTTTTTTTGTGCCAGTACCATGCTATTTGATCACTATCAATTTATAGTATAGTCTGAGGTTGGGTAGCATGATTCCTCCTGCTTTGTTTTTATTTCTGAGTAATGTCTTGGCTATTTAAGGTATTTTCTGATTCCATATAAAACAAAGTATTATTTTGGGGGGGTCTTTAAAATATGACAATAGAGCTTTAATAGGAATTGCAATAAAATTGTATATTGCTTTGGGTACTATGGACATTTTAACAATGTTGATTCTTCCCAGCCATGAGCATGGTATGTTTTTCCATTTGTTGACATGTTCAGCTATTTCTTTTCTTAGAGTTTCATATTTCTCTTTATAAAGATCTTTCACATCCTTTTGTTAGATAAACTGCCAAATATTTCATCTTCTTTGTTACTACTGTGAAAGGGATAGAGTCCTTGACTGTTTTTTCGGCTTGAATATTATTGGTATATATAAAGCTACAGATTTATGAGTGTTGATTTTGTAGCCTGAGAAGCTGCTGTATTCTTTGATCACTTCTAAAAATTTTCCAAAAAAACTTCTTGATGCAAGATTGCCACAAACCTTCAATTTGTAAATAAATAAATAAATAAATAAAACCCACAGTATCTATGAAGTGCAATAAGGCTAAGAGCAATAAAACAAAGTAGGCCTGTATCTATGAAATGGAATATTATTCAGCATTTAAAAAAAAAAGAAAAAAGAAAATCCTGCCATATGTGACAACCTGGAAGGACCTTAAAGACCTTGAGCTAGGTGAAATAAGCGAGTCACTAAAGGACAAATACAGTATGATGCCACTTTTAGGAGATATATGACATAGTCAAACACACAGAAACAGAGTAATGCCTGAGGCTAGGAGAGGGGAAAGTGGGTAATTGCTTTTCAAGAAGTATAAAGTTTCAGTTATACAAGATGATGAAGTTTGAGAGATCTGCTATACAACATTGTACCTATGGTTAACATGACTGTATTTTACAGTTAAAATTCTATCAAGAGGCTAGATCTCAGTTAAGTGTTCTCACTATAATTAAAAGAAAGAAAAAGCAAAAACATTTTGACTCTCTGACAACTTAGATTATTGTTAGCATTTTTTAGCAATAAAATATTTATTTTAATTTCAGGTTAATATGAGGGTATAGACACTAGGTTACATGTTTGCATTTGCTAGGTAGAGTCCCTCTTGTCATTTTCTCCCGCACCCATGAGGTATGCCATACACCCTTACATTGTGCCCATTAAGTGGGAGCTCACCAATACCCCTTTCTCCTCCTCTCTCCCCCCCAGCAATAAAGTATTTTTGTGTTTAATAAAAAAGAAAAGGAAGGAAAAAGAGCTAATGAAAGTCGTGCAGCTAATTATACTTTTAGTGAATTGTTGTTAGTAGAATTATGCATTTATTTATGTCTCAAATTTTTATTTTCTTTTTGATCCTTTTAGATTTCCCTTTTCTACTTGCTAAATTATATTCCTTTTAGTCCCAGAAAAAGTTTACAAGTGTTTCAGTCAGCCTTCCTTGAATGGTTCTATTTTCTCTGGTTTCTTTTTCTTTTGGGGGGGGTGGACAGAGCCTCAAGCTGTTACCCTGGGTAGAGTGCTGTGGCATCACAGCTCACAGCAACCTCCAACTCCTGGGCGCAAATGATTCTCCTGCCTCAGCCTCCCAAGTAGCTGAGACTACAAGCGCCTGCCACAATGCCTGGCTATTTTTTGGTTGCAGCCGTCATTGTTGTTTGGCAGGCCCAGGCTGGATTCGAACAGGCAGCTCAGGTGTATGTGGCTGGCGCCTTAGCTGCTTGAGCCACAGACATCGAACCTATTTTCTCTGGTTTCATACATCTTTTTTCTAGCTTCTTTTCCGATGCAAACCCTATCACTTACCATGTGGGATTAGTTTTATTTCCTCTCTACTTTTATAAAATATAGTCTATACCTGCTTTGTGTCTTATAAAAGTGGATCTGAAATCCTATCACATTATGCATGTTTTAATTTTATTTTCCACTTTTGTTCGTTGTCACTTTCCCATCTTTCCAGTTATTCATCAGCCTGGTTTTACTAAATAGAATTTGTGTTAGGATAGCTGCTTTAAGTTGCTCTTTGTTTTTGGTGAGGAAAAACTGTAATAGTATTTTATTAATGTTCATACATGTATATAAATAATGCATTTATCATCTTATATAAAATAAAATATTTCTATTAATTTTTTAACAGAGCCCCCTCTTATAAAGGTAGAAGCTGAACCTACTCCAAATCAGGTATGAGAAGTTGGGAGAAAACTTCTAATAGTCATTATTTTATAAAGGGATGAAATATTTGTAAATGGGGAACTATTTATAGATGAGTGAAAAAAATAACCCAAGAAGTTTTCAGGTGTTTTATGGTTATTTCTATTATGGCAATATGTGTATAGTTACACTCTTGAAAGAGAGGCTTCAGCATAAAAGAGCAATATTTAAAAATACATTTGGAGATAGGGGACAAAAGGCATTGGGGAAGAGGAGAGGGGAAACAAGTAAAAAAAGGTGTGAGGTTCTGCATAAGACTTCGAAAGAGAATGTCATATACCTAACTGCATATTTTACTCTTTCTCACCAAAACCTTTTGTCATATTTTCTCTGGTTTCATATGTCTTTAGTCTCTTTTTCTAATCCAAAGGCTATCAGTCACCATTTGGGATTTGTTTTATTTTTTCTCAGCTTTTACAAAGACTATCCCTGTTTTGTGTCTTACATTTGTGGATCTACAAGCTTATCACTTTATACATGCTTTCATTTCATTTCCACATTTGTTGCTGATTTGCAAAATCTGGGCATATAATAACCACTTCTTTATAAACCATGCTTTATTGTTTTTATAGAAAGTATTCTACAGTCCATGTTTGAAGCAAGAAGAGAATTTCTCTTATCTTTTATTAAAGAATATAATAATTTATAAATATTAATGTAATTTGTTAGATGAAGGAAAAGTATACAATTGATTTTAAGTTATTATTTATTAAGTTTAAATATTTTCCAATGATGATTAATTGATAGCTTATGTTATTGTTATATTTTCTAGTTATTGGATAATGATGATAGGAAAAGCCTGACCATACCGACTTTGAAACTATCAAACAAAGAAAATTCAGCTGCTATTGCTACTAAAAGTGAGGAATCAACGCCTTCACCCACAGATTCTCTACTGTCCCTTAATTCTAGCGTGGAAACCATAGAAAATAACGATATACCACCTTTCTTTCAACACCCATCAGAGGTCATGCCAGAGAGAAAAGAGAAAAATGTATTATATCTACCGGAAGTAAAATTGAAAGACAAATATCTAAGCGTTTTAAAAACAGAATCATCTCCATCCGAGGTAAAGTTGAGAAGTTTCTGTATAAATCCAGACAGAATAAGGAGGATAAACTTAAATTCATCTCCAACAGAAAATAGGTGGCAAAGCAGCTATCAAAACTTAGCTGAAAGGAAGAGCACAAGCTTAGTTTTCCCAGATTCAAAATTAAAAGGTCACTCTCAAAAGCAAGATCCCAGAGAAGACCTTGAAGTGCAAGTGTCTGCCCTCACATTAGAAGTATAAGACTAGGAAAATAAGATAATCTACTTTTTAAACAAATACAAATAAATTGGAAATGCATTCAAATGTCTCCAAGTGGAAGTGTGACTTAAGTACATTAAATATTTCTACCCTATTTATACTAATTAAGTAATGAGGATAAAAACATTTGAAGAAAAAGTGAAGTGACTTGACAGGTCAGTGATACAAATTAATTTTATAGATTAGTGTAAAACTCAGCTAAAAGTGTAACAACAACAAAACGTAAATTCAAAGGTAATTTAAAAGCTTGGGAAGTTATTTCAATGGAAATTTTTGTTGTTGTTGCAGTTTGACTGAGGCCAGGTTCGAACCTGCCACCCTCGGTATATGGGGCCGGTGCCCTGCTCACTGAGCCACAGGTGCCTCCCTCAATGGAAATTTTTAATCAAACTTATAGGAAATAGCATATATTCTTCTTAAATAATTTTAAATTAGTTTAAAGTGTAAATTTAAAGGTATACCAGAATAAAGACTTTCTCAAAATGTCAGTTATTTTACTTAATTCTTTATATCTTGTTGTAATCACCATTATAGGTAGCTTATAAAGCAGTATTAAAAAATGTACAGGTCAGGCTCGACACCTGTGGCTCAACGGTCTAAGGCACCAGCCATGTACACCTGAGCGAGCGGGTTCGAATCCAGCCCGAGCCCCCCAAACAACAATGATGGCTGCAACAAAAAAATGGCCGGGCATTGTAGCGGGTGCTTGTAGTCCCAGCTACTTGGGAGGCAGAGGCAAGAGACTCACTTGAGCCCAGGAATTGGAGGTTGCTGTGAGCTGTGATGCCACGGCACTCTATCCAGGG
>CAUYRH010007813.1:0-70626 GCA_963574655.1 Perodicticus potto
CTTTACCTCTTTCATGTTTACATGGATGGAGCTGGAACATATTCTTCTTAGCAAAGTATCTCAAGAATGGAAGAAAAAGTATCCAATGTACTCAGCCCTACTATGAAGCTAATTTATAGCTTTCATATGAAGGCTGTAACCCAATTACAGCACAAGAATATGGGGAAAGGGGCAAGGGAGGGGAGGGGCGGGGCGAGGTTGGGGTGGAGGGAGGGTAATTGGTGGGGCCACACCTACGGTACATCTTAGAAGGGTACAGGTGAAACTTACTAAATGCAGAATACAAATGTCTTCTTACAATTACTAAGAAAATGCCAGGAAGGCTATGTTAATCAGTTTGATGAAAATAGTTCAGATTGTATGTGAAACCAGCACATTGTACCTCTTGATTGCACTAATGTACACAGCTATGATTTAATAATAATAAAAAAGAAATTAATTAAAATTTGAAAAATGCAAAAAAAAAAGAAAGAAATGACTGACTCCATATGACAAATTGAACCCATAAGAACAAATGAAGAAACCACAAAGGATCAATATGAAGGCTGGCATTTAAAAAGCTATAAATATATACTTGCCCTATTTTCTACTCTTAGCTTCTTTAAAAGGCATAAAAATTATATAAAATGATTATAAAAATGTACTTTTGCATTTGTAACATTTATAGATACAATTTGTATAACAATGACAGTTCCAAAAAGGGAGAGAAAGAATAGAGCTTCACAGAAGTAACACTTCAGTTTCTAAATGGATTTAAGTTAGTATAAATCTAAAGCGGATTCTGAAAATGTAGGAAGTATATAGTAAGCCCTAGAGCAACCCCTAAGAAAATAATTCAAAAATCTATGAAGAAGAAATCACAGGGGAAATTGGAAAATACTTTAAATGAATAAAAACAAAGAAACAGCATTCTAAAATTTACGGGATGCAGCTAAAAAAGCAGGAAGGAAATTTATAGTTCTAAATGCCTAAATTCAACAAGGAGAATGATCTCAAATTAATAATCTAAACTTTCACCTTCCTACAGTGAAAAAAAGAGCAAACCAACCTGAAGTAAGCTGAAGGTAGGAAATGATAAAGAATAGAAAGGAAATTATGTAAATTAGAGACTAGAAAAATCAATGAAACTAAAAGCTGATACTTAGATCAGTAAAACTGATCGATGTATTGATTGATTGACCAGTCAATCCAGCAGATGTAACTGAAAAGAAAAAAGAAAAGACTCAAATTATTAGAATCAGTAATGTAAGAATGGACATTACTACCAATCTTAATGAAATAAAATGGAATACTATGAACAATTGTATGCCAACAAATTAGATCATCTATATAAAATTGTAGAGATTTGCTAAATGAATATTTAGGGTAGGAGAAGGGGCTGAGGAGAAATAGGGAATGGGCATATTTGTTCCCAAACAAACCCCATTTATCTTATTTCAAGCAGTATAGAAAGAGCCCTGCAAACCTGAGCACGTCCTAGGCTCTGTCACCAACTGGAGGGATCGTTTTAAGTCACCCCCCTTCCTGAGCCTCTTTCAAATGCCAGGGTTTGGAGACTAGGTGAGGTCTTTCCAAAGTGCGGACTTACACTACTGATGGACGACAATGCTGTATTACACACTCTGAGTCCAAGGTGAGGAAAGCTATTTCCTGCCCCAATTTGTTAAGGCCTTTTGACTACTCTCAAGCAAAAGTGTCAGCTCGGTGCTGAGTGTCTTCAACTTCCTGCTGACATTTGCCAGTCCCTCTGAAAACGAGGGACTAGAGAGTGTTGAGATCGGAGGCCCCCCAGACAACAGAACTCTGTTGGAATTTCGTGGCCTTGCCCGGTTCCCATGAGCTATTGTCACGGCTACGTCTGTTTACAGGAAGTGGTGGTGGATTTTTTTTTGTTCACATTCACTTAAGTAGAAAAGGTGATTTTTTTTAAATAATATTAAGTAATAAAAGCATGTTGTGGGGCAGTGTGCACTGCACACTACAAATTGTCTTGAAATTGGGAAAATATAACAAATTCATATACTTTGCATTTATTTATGTAGGATAACAGCTGTGGCTGTGGGGAGGGGCCAGTGAGGGAGACGGGCAGGAAGGCAGACTCTCCCCAAAGTGCTTATTAAACTTTTTGATTTTTGAACCATGTGAGCACAGCTCAGATCCAACAAAAATTAAATGAAGAATAAATTTAAAATTAAGACAAGCATGAAATAAATTACAGTAATGCTCACTCATAAGGCAAAAAATCTCAAAGGTGGCGCCCAAGTGACTGAGGTTGAGGAGACACAGGGCTGGCCGGGGGCTGCCGTCCTCTCCATCTCCGGCTGCAGCAGTGGGGCAGGATTCCTGGGCACATGGCCTGCTCCCCCACCCTCTACCACCCACTGGTTCCTGGCAGGTACATGGGCACAGCTCCCTCAGCCCCTGAGACTCCCATCTGTGCACAATGTCCTGTCTGTTCCTGGTGCCAGCCCAGTGGGGCCTGCCCACACCCAGACACACCCTTCAGACCCTGGGGATCCCCTAGGTCCTGGGCCGGGACCTGGGCCTAAAGAGAGGAGCTGGCTGGGTCAGTGATGAGTGTGAGGACCTCTGTCCAGGGGGTCCTGCCTCCTCCCTTTCGGTCAGTTTTTCATGCTGATCGTAGAAGATAATAATGACAAACACTGCCTCCAACCCACGCCTGTCTTTCATTTTCACTCATTTCATCTGCACATCAGACCAATGAGGGAGTTTTATCATCATCACCATCATCCCATTTTCCAGGTGAGCACACAGAGGCAGGTTAAATAACTTGCTCTGAGGTTACACATCTGAAAAGGGAGAGTCTGGGTCTGTACTCAGGTCATGACTCTGAATACAGAGCCCCCAACAGGTACAGAGCCTGTGCTCCACAAGGGCCTGGAGTCTTGATTCTTGGAGTTCCAGATGGGGTCTGGCATGCAGAGCAGACAGAGAACCAAAGGGGTCAGAATCAGCCCTGGAGGATGGAATCCCTTGGAAAACTCTCCAGGGGCTGAGAGCAGTGTCCCACACTTGTAATCCAGGTACTCTGGGAGGCCGACAAGTGGGTGGATTGCCTGAGCTCAGGAGTTGGAGACCAGACTGAGCAAGAGGGAGACCCTGTCTCTAAAAATAGCCCTGCGTTGTGGCAGGTGCTTGTAGTCCCAGCTCCTTGGGAGGCTGAAGCAAGAGGATCACTTGAGCCTAAGAGTTTTGAGGTTACTGTGAACTATGATGCCAGGGCACTCTACCAAAAATGAAAAAGTGACATGTTGTCTCAAAAAAAAAACCAAAAAGCTGCTGCCCTGTCCACAGGGGCATACTCTGTACACCTGTTTCCTTAAAGAGAAAAAGAGAAAGTCTGAGCCTGATGAGCCACCTTAGCAGGTGCTGCTGCCAACTCTTCACTCCCGCACCCAGCCCCAGCCCTGTAGCCAGGCCCCTCCCACTATTGTTTGTGTCTCACCCAAAAGAACACACACATTTTTGTGCTAGAGACACACCTCTCTCCCTGCTGCAATCCATGAGGGTGGGGGTGTAGAAGAGAAAAGGAAAAAAGGCAGGCCGCGAGAGATTCGGATTGAAATGAATGGACTGAGGAGACGGAGGAGACAGGGGAGGGGCAGAGCGAGGGGCCGTAGAACTTGGATGGGTCGCAGAGCCTCAGTTTCAGCGCCTGTAAATGGGCTTCTTGGCAGTCACTGCAGATCTGTTGTCAGGATTAAACAAGATTCATATGAGGGCGCCGGCCCCATATACCAAAGGTGGCAGGTTCAAACCCAGCCTCGACCGAACTGCAAAACAGAAAAATAGCCGGGCGTTGTGACGGGAGCCTGTGGTCCCAGCTACTCGGGAGGCTGAGGCAAGAGAATCGCTTAAGCCTAGGAGCTGGAGGTTGCTGTGAGCCGTGTGACGCCACAGCACTCTAACGAGGGCGACAAAGTGAGACTCTGTCTCTACAAAAAAAAAAAACAAAAAAAAACAAAAAAAGATTCATATGAAATAGCCTAGCTCAGTGCTCAACACCAAGTAGGTGCTGGTATGTGTGAATTTCTTTTCACCACGCTTTAGTTTCATCATCTGGAAAATGGAAATAATCGCAACCTCCTTTATGAGGCTTCTTGGGAGAATTAATGAGTTAATAATTGTAAAGCTCATGGTACGTGCCGTGTAACTTGTGTGACCACACATCTTGCTTTACACCTGTCATTCTGGGATAGCTATTAATAGTGCTCTGTTGATTTTCCAAGTGTCCTAGGTTGGAGGGTAAACTATGTATGCCCTCTATCAAAGGGTTAAATGACTAAATAACGAATCCAGAAGAAAACGTGGTCTTCCAAAGCTGTGTCCCTCCAAGCTGCTTTTCTTCACAGGACCCAGCCTCTAGTCCCTTGCCTTGTCACCCTAGCTTATCCCTGTGTCCCTCCCAGGGCAGGGATGTCCCTCACAGAGGACCAGGATCCTGCAGGGGGAGGCTGAGAGAGGACAGTGGGGCTGAGCAGATTCACTGTCACTTTCCACTCAGACTGGGGTTAAATTGCACTGATAGTTTCTCAGTCAACTCATAGCCCCCCCAGGTCCTGTGATTCCCTGCTTCTCTCTCTCAGGCTGTCCTTCCCTCCTTTGTCAGGCTCCGGTGTCTGGGGACAAGGCAGACCCATGGTTTCCAGTGGGATGTCTTTAGCAGGCTGACTCTGGCTTCTTCTTCTTCCTTTAACCCTACATGTGTTATTCCCACTATCTCTTTGCCTGGTGGACTCCTATGCATCCCTCAAAGGCCAGGTCAAATGACCCCTCCCCAGAAAAGCCTTTCCCTTTCCTCCTGGCAGAGACTCACTTCGTTCCCTTGCCTCCACCATTGCTCGCAGATCCACCACTTTCTAGCTGTCTGAACTAAAGGGAGTCTCCTAACTTCTCTGTGCCTCAGTTTCCTAAGATGGGGATGAAAATTACAAGATCTTCTTCCTAGGGCTATTGTGAGAATTTTATGAGATAGTACATGTAGTGTTTCAAGCATGCCTGGGACGTGTGAGCACACAACTTGCTATTATTACTAGACTTTTATGAGCGATTTTATTAACAATCATGCTCAGTATCATTGGTAGTTTCTCTGCCCAGCTCCCTCCTGAACTGAACAACACTATGGAGAGTAAAGCCTGGCAGCCGTCTCTGGGCTCTCAGCTCACAGTGTCGGGATGGGCAGAAAACAAGTCCAAATGAATGCGTGAATGACTCATCAGATCTCCTGTGTCTCTCTTTGAAAGGGACATCCCTAACAGGCCCATCTACTGCGGGAATCTGGATACTTTTCCCAAACCAGACTTGTCCCACAGCTATCTCAGGAACTTCTGGATTTCTAATCAGGAAAGTTGGCTGTTATCAATCACCTACTGTGAGTAAAAAAACTCCACCTCGAAGCACTGTGGTTTAAAATGTCAATGATTCATTATTTCTCTCTGTTCTGTTAGTCAGCAAATACAGGCAGGCCCTTGAGTGGCCAGCTGGACGAGAATGTTGCAGAGGTTGGCTGTTGTCTGGGGTGCCTGTTCCCGCAACACACCCGGCCCTGATAGTGGACCAGTCCCCTCACACGGGAGTCCCCTCAGCTCCCCACACATACCTCAGCCTCAGTGGTGGACCAGCCCCCTCACAAGGTCGGTCCCCTGCCTCTCCCCATGTGTCCTCAATCCCAGTGGTGAACCAGCCCCCTCAGCTCTTCCGTGAGTCCCAGCCCCAATGGTGAGCCATCGCATGGGAGTCCCCTTGGCTCCCCACCACATGTCATTCCTAGGGCCATGTTCCCAGGGCGAAGGCAGAGGGACCCAGCCTTGGAAGAGGCACAACCATCGCTTCTCTCATACTCTATTGCCTAAGGGAGCCATGTGCCCAAAGGAGGGAGACAGCTGCCAGCTCTCAGTGGGAGGTGAGTCCCAGCCCAGAGGGCACAGGCACCAGGAGGCCTGGATGGGAAGAATTGGGGCCGGGGTCTTTGCAAACAGGCCACCACGGAGGCTTGCTTATCATCGACTGTCAAGCGTGTGTTCTGACACAGGCCTGGTGACAGGTACTGGGGACATAAAAAAGGAAAATACGTGCCCCGTCCCAAAGGAGTTCCCGGGGTCTGATGAGACACGTGTATGAGAAGAGGGTGACAAGGCATTTCAGTGAGGGCCCATCAGAAGGCTCCTCATTCATTCAGCTGCATCTCCAGCACCTACGACGCACTGGACAGCAGAAGTACGAAGGTGGATAAGGCAGACACGGCCTGGCCCTCCTGCAGCTCCCACGCCAGCAGGCAAGACGGTCAGAGAAGGCATCCTGGGAGCAGGGACATTTGAGTGGGGAGGGCTCTGTGTGACATGAGGGAGCAAGTCCTGAGGACCCCTGGGGGAGGAAGAGTCCACGGGGAGGAAACGGCCAGTGAAAGTTCCCATGGCAGGACATGGGTGTTTCAAAGAACAGGAAGGAGGCGGAGTGGAGAGAGGGGGAAGCATGGCAGGAAGTGAGGTGGGGACAGGTTCATTAAGCTGACGGGGGAATGAGGGCTCCTAGGCTGGGGGACAGCATGAGGGCAGGCCTGGCAATGCAGAAACGCAGGGTGTGCTCGAGCCGGAGAGCCTGACTCAGTGGCCCAGAGCCTCTGGAGTCAAGGAGGGGGCTTGAGTAAAGTGGAAAGGTGAGCAAAGCTGTTAGACGTGGGTGTGGCCTCTGGAAGCCAGCAGAGGGACCAGGGACAGTTCCTGGGTGATGGCAGGCCAAGGCTCAGCTTCACCCAAGCTGCCCTTCCTGTAAGCCTTGGGAGACCGCTCATGGCTGGGCAACAACCCCCACTCTGAAGCCCCCGTCATGCCGCTGTGGCTCTGGCCTGCCCTGGCAGCACTCTTAGGGGGCATCCAGATTCCCTGCAGAGCTCCAAGGCCCGGTTCTGAGTCTCAGTGCCACCACTGGCACACTCTGAAGAGCAGCCACAGTTAACTCTGCTTCTCTCACCCGGCCTCAGTCTCACATCTGAGTTGGGGGGTGGGGGCCAGGGGCAGTCCTTTCAGTGCCCATAGCGGAGCTTTGGGCAGAGCGACTTGGGTGGGGAGCAGAGCCACTGAGGCTCTTCCTTGTACAGATGTGGAGGGTGGGCTGGGCCAGAGTGAGTCTATCGAGTAAATATTTGGGAGGGAGCACGCGATGATGTGTGATGCTTCAGACGCACAGGCAGTGGCTGCTGTTCCCCACTGTTTGGACAGATGGCGATCTCCCTGGTGGAGGTCAATGTGATTCCCATTGTCTGCGAGCTGAACTCGCCCAAAAGTAACAGGATCCCTAGCCCGTCTTCTGCCCTCACGGCCAGGCCAGCAGACCACCTCCCTGACATGCAAGTGCCGGGGCCCCGTCAGGGAAGGTAGGGGCTGGTGGGGAGAAGCGGATTGAGGAGGAGGATCACTTGCTGTGTGCTAAGACCTTTATCCCACCTAATCCTCAGAGGAGCAAAATGCAGCAGGGACCATCATTATCCCCTTTTATGGATGGGGAAACTGAGGCTCAGGGAAATCACAGGTGCAAAAGGAGATGCAATCCCAGGACTCTAAGTAAAACAGGATCCAAAATGCACAGAAGATCAAATTGCCTTTTACAGACACGCCAGTCTTATTTAAAAAAAAAAAAAAGTTTACCCTTCTCACATGCAGGCCTTTCTCAGATGGGCCAGCTCAAATGAGCCTCACCAGAAAAGCCTTTCCCTTTCCTCCTGGCAGAGATATCACTCCCTTCCCTGGGCTCCCTCACTGCTGAGATCCGTCTGATCCAGGGAGAGTCTCCTCACCTCCCTGTGCCTCAGTTTCCTCATCAAAAGGGGAATGAGAATAACAAGCTCTTCTTCCCAGGGCTGTTGTGAGCATTCTACGACATAGCACGTGTGCAGTGCTCAGCACTCCTGGGACATAGTAAGCACACACTTGCTACTGTTATACGTTATCACCATTGTCGGAATCGCCCTCACTATTTCCATCACAGCCATCACCTTCTCATTCACAGGCCCTTCCCAGATGGAACACCTTAATGTCGGCCACAACTTTGGGAGGCAATGTTGTTCCATTTCTCAGATGAGGAAACTGAGTCTCCAAGAGTCTGGCTGATGTGGCCGTTGGCAGTGAGAGAGAGGAACCCAGAAATATCTGATTCCAAAGATATACTCCACTCTTTTTCCTGCACCCACAGAGACTACAGACCAGATGCTAACCATCCTAACCAGCCCCTTCCATCTGTGCATTTCCTCTGCATGGTCCGCAGCAGGGAGAACCCTCTGAATCTAGGGAGAGCCCTCTCCTCTCTTTCCCCTCCAGGCACAGATGGGACAGAGGTACCTGAGGCCAGAGGAGTGGGGGCAGGGTGCAGAGTCCAGCCTGAGCCATTCTCCAACTGAGCCCGTAGCTTAGAAAATGGGACTGTATTCTTATACTATAATAGCATAAGAATATGGGGAAAGTGGCAAGGGAGGGGAAGGGGGAGGATGGGTTGAGGGAGGGTAATTGGTGGGGCCACACATATGGTGCATCTTAGAGGGGTTCAGGTGAAACTTACTAAATGCAGAATACAAATGTCTTCATACAATAACTAAGAAAATGACATGATGGCTATGTCAAACATTTTGATGAAAATGTTTCAGATTGTATATGAAACCAGCACATCGTACCCCTTGATTGCACTAATGTACTCAGCTATGATTCAACAATAAAAAATAAAATAAAATAAAATAAAATAAAATAAACTAGACTATGAAAAAAAAAGAAAAAGAAAATGGGACTGTATTTGAAGACAGGGCCTTTGAAGAGGTACTTAAGGTGAAATAAAGTCATTAGGGTGTCCTCATAAGAACAGGAGGTTAGGACAGAGACATGTACCCAAGGATGACCACATGAGGACCCAGGGCCATCTGCAGGCCAATGAGAGGCCTCAGAAGGAACCAGCCCCATGGACATGGTGATCTCAGACTTCCAGCCTGGAAATGTGAGGAGCGAGCCCAGGTTTTTTGAGCCCTGACTCTGGAGCTGTTCCATCCATCTGCCCCCTGCTCCTTCCACCCAGACGCCTTCCGTGCTCACAGGCCTGAGCCTCTGGGGCCTTGGCACGCCAGCACCTTAGGAGCCCATCTCTCGTTGGACCTCTTCCCTGGCTGGGGAGCAAGTGACTTCGCCTTTCTTCACCTGTGGACAGGACAGCCCGCCTCACTCCCGGGAGAGCGTGCATGAACACTCTGCTTAGAGAACATTCCAGCTGACTGAGCGGAATCTGCCCTCCCTGGCCACCCCATTTAACCCAGGCAACCTGCAGAGACCTAAGCTGTAGCCATGTGCCCCCTTTCCAGGCTGCTCCCCTAGGCTCAGCCCCCTCCCTTCCAACAACAAACAGCACAATTCTGAGACCCTTTCATCCTGTCAAACCAGGCCCCAGAGACAACATGCTCACTGTGTTAGCTGGTCCATTTTGGGAGAATCCAGAAAAATTACTGAATATGCAAAAGGCATGCAAATGAGCCAGTTCAAAGCCGAAAGTGTTCTCTTTGGCATCCTTTGAGGGCCTGCTTTAGCCAGTAGATAAAAGTGCCTGTAAGTGGCACAGCAGCTGTTGGCATGGAAACGGGGCTTCCACAGTGCTTAAGGAGACTTCAAACCAGCCCCTGAAACAACTATGCTAAACATCCTCTCCCTGCGATCTTGTTCACACTCGAAGCTCCCACTTCAGCTGGAGAGAGGGTGAGCATGGCCCCGGGAGACAAGCTTCTGACTGTGAGTGCTGAGTTGAGATTCGGTGATTTGGCCCCCAAACAGGCACAAACTTGAGAGTCACACAGGCCCAAGTTCAAATCTTGGCTCCCAGAATATCCAGCTGTGAGACTTTAAGTGGGTTGCCAAATGCCTCTGAGTCTTCATTCCTCACCCCAGAAAGGGCTAAATCTTGGGGGACCAGGGGAAGGGAGTGGGTACCACCCTGTCACACCCTGGGCAGAGGCTGCCAAGGGACTCCAGTGAGCCCTGAGCAAAGCTCAGCACATGGTGACCTCCAGTGGACTTTCTGTCCTCCGCCCTCCCTCCCTCCCTCCCACTGCACCAGGAGGAAGGAAGAAACTTCACTCAGGTTGATCTGTACATCTTGTGGGCTATTTTTATTCGTGTTCCGGGTGAAATAAAACAAGTTAAAGCAGAGAATGAAATCTGAGGATTCCACCTTAAGGGGAAAAAAAAAGCCAACCTTTGCAATAACAAATCCCGGGAGCTGGTGCACTCCTTGGGTGAAATTGTTACCCCTTGAGACAAGTCTAAACTCTTCAGCATTATGAAAGGTCTGAGGATTGCTTTGCCATTGGAAATTTATGGCCCCCAAATCATTTCTCAAAGACAGCGCACATTCCCGACTGAGGGCTTACTTCTGGTACACCCGGCTCCTCTCTCTGGGTGAGCTGGAAGGCTCTGGGCTGCCACATTTAGGGACACGTGGTCCTATGCTTCTGCCTGAGGTATCTGTTCTGTGGACCCCTGCACAAGACCCAGAACACAGCAAACACTCAACAAATCTTTTGTCCTTGTTTCTGCCCAGTGGCAGCACCAAAAGATAGCTTGTCCCCCTCCAGCTACCAGTGACACAAACAGAATCTCCTTTCAAGCCCCAAGCTCACCAGCAGGGTATTAAAAGCAATTGTCCCTGTGCCCTTTCTCCCTTTCTCTAAGAAACACTTTCACTCTTTAAGAAGAAGAGCCAGAAGATGCCTGTGCTGAAAGGAAACTTCTAGACTAAGTGGCTCATCTCTGAGTTTTATGGATGTGGAAACGAAGGCTCAAGGAGTGCAAGAGAATCCACCAGGGTCACAGGGGATGGAGCTGGGCTCTGACCCCAGTTGACTGGAATCCAAAGCTCTGGCTCACTTGCCCCAGCAGCACTGGGATGGCTTCACATCCAGGCTGGGGCAGGCCAGGGGCAGGGACCTAACGACCCAGATGCAACTCCTCTGCTGCTGATCCATCTGTGGGCCCAGGAGAATTTCTCTGAGGAGAACGTTTGTATCAACTCCAAAAGGAGCAGCTCTGGAGTCAGTGCATCCCTTTGTATCACAGCTGACTCTGGAGAAAGACAGGTGCCCCCAGCTCAAGCCCCTTCCCCACCCGCTCCCCATCACCACGAATTGGTCTGAGTACCTCAGAGGCTCCCTTTGCCCTTGGCCAGCCACTTCTCTCCCAGACTACCTACAGCCTGACCAGGCTCCTCATTCCCTTTGGAGGGGCCATCCCCATACTGCCCCCGTCCCTGCCCTCCAGCTGCTCTCTCAGTGCTGGAACCAAGAGGCTAAATGACTTTCCCAAGCTCTCACAGCCAGAAAGTGCCAGAACCAGGGCTCTAGTCCCTGGTCCCTCTGCCTTCACAGCCAGAACTGTTGCCCACATCCCACTGCCTCCGTCTGATGCTAGGCACAGGGGCCAGGCCCTGAGCTCTCCTTCCATTGTCCCCGCCAAGCTCACTGCAGTCAACACTGATACCTCCTGCCAAGAAGGCCTGCACTGAGCTCTCTCCAGGCACCATATACTTTAATCTATTTTGAGGCTAGAGAAGCTAAGTGACTTATTCAAGGTAACACAACAGGTAAGAAACAGCAGGAGTCCAAAGCAGATCAGTTCAGATGAGATGGAGTCATGAACTCCAGCAATCTGGGGACGGAGCAGGGCACATCAGTAAGGGCACTGGCTGGAAAGGAGAGTGGGCCCAGAGAATGAGTCCTCCATGTAGGAGGGAGCTGCTCTCAGCTCCAGCTGGGAACACCTGTATAACCAAAGTCTCTGATTCTTCAACTGATGGCGGTAACACAGGTTTTATGGGAAACCTCCAATCTTTGAACATGGATACCTGCCCTAAATGTTTTATATAATACAGGTCGTAACAAAGAAAACACCTCTGCAGGTCTGACCCAGGCACCGGATTCTTTCCAAATAAGAGTTTTCAGGGCCAGGTGCGGTAGCACTCTGAGAGACCAAGGCAGTTGGATTGCCCTGAGCTCACAGGTTCAAGACCAGAGCAAGACCCCTGTCTCTAAAAATAGCTGGGCATTGTGGCGGGCACTTATAGTCCCAGCTACTTGGGACGGTGAGGGAAGAGAATTGCTTGTACCCAAGAGTTGGAGGTTGCTGTGAGCTGTGATGCCATAGCACTCGACCAAAAGTGACAAAGTGAGACTCTGTCTCAAAAAAAAAAAAAGAGTTTTCAGAGCAAAAGGGCACAGCCCCTTTTTACTTATTAGGAAACTGAGGCCCAGAGGTGGAGAGGAAATCTCTGGTTATAGGGGACTCAATGGCAGAGCATAGTCAGCTGGTTTTACAGCTAAAGAGATGAAACAAACACTGCCCAGCTCCCCATTCCATGTGCCCAGGCCCTGGAAGAAACCAGGGATTTAACCTCTCTGTGTGGCTAAGAGGCAGGCCTAATGCCTCTGGGCCTCAATTTACCCACCTGCAAAATAAAAAATAAGAACATCTCCCCTCATTTTTGTCTTTGTGAAGAAGATAAAGGAATTATGGGTAAAATGAATAAATAAAATTGTGAGGCGTGACAGTCTCTGTGCTGGACTGAGAAGCTGGCACAGACCCCTGGGCGCCAAAGCCCTCCGCATTTAAATCATGCTGAGGAGTTGGATCTTACATCCTCCTCTGAGGGGCTGGTGGCTGGGATGAGAAGTTTTACAGAAGAGAAGACAGAGGCTTGGCAAGACTTAGTGAGTGACCACAGACCCAAGATCCGAGGTCTCGTGGGCCCACCAGAGGACAGACCCCGAGCTCCGCGGGCTGTCACCCAGACATGGCTTCACTTGCTGCTCCCTTTGAAGTTCAAAGAATGGGCCTCGCCCCTCCAAAGCAGGCAGTAAGTCAGGAAGGGGAAAGGAAACTGTCCATCCCGGCTGAGTTATGGCAGCTGCGGCGGGACAGCCCCCACCCTCTAGGACCGCCAGCCCCACCTTTACCTGCCCCTTCCCACCTCTCCCAGCCCCTCCTACCCCCTCTGCCCTCGCCAGCTCCACCACCCCCCCTGCCACCACCCAAAACTCCCAGGGAGTCCGGCTGGAGGCTCCTGTGGGACTTTTCCTCTAAGGCCATCTCCCTCCAAGACAGACTGGAGGCTCCACTATTCCTTCTCTACCAAGGACCACACTTGCATACCTCCTGTGACAGGGAGTTCGCTCCCACATCCAGCCAGCTTTCATCTGGACAAAGCTCTCTCCGTGGGTTTGAGGTTGGCCCCCCAGTGGCTTCCATCTCATTCCTACGGGCTGGCCCTGTGCTTCAGGGCACAAGCCCTCCTCCCACTGGGGCTGCGGAGGGCGCGCCTCTGGCCTCTGAGGACAGCAGGGGGGAAAGGGGGTGGCAGAGAGTGGCTCCCAACTCCCCAGGGTCCAGTCCTGGGTCAGGGATACAGCACATGACCCAGCCCTGCCCCCACACCCCATCTAAGATGAGGTTGAGGCTGCTTCCTTCAGGGCTGCAGCGAGGGCTCAGGGCCTTCCTGCTCTAGTCTGGGTTCTGTGGCTTCTCTTCTCCCTGTGGGGCCAGACACAGCTGTCCAGCCCAGGGGACAGGCAGGGGACCTGCTCTACCCACAACCCTCACCTGTTCAGCTTCAAGTCAGCCAGGGTCCCAGGCCACCCAGGCACCATCCTGACCCGCCACTCTCTGCGGCCCCGCAGACAGCCGACTGCTGGGCGCCCTGGTCCACGTGCATCTCTCAGGATCCATCGACAGCTCTTGGTCTCCACAGTAACCACGTGGCTGAGCCACGGTGACCTCCCCCGGACCGCACAGCAGCTCCCTCCTGGCCTCCTGCCTCTGTCTTGCCCGTGACACACTCCTGTGGACACACGTGGCGCTGCCCGCAGGCACAGAGCCTGAATGAGCCGCGAAGCTCAAAGAAGGGAAAGACGATTTCCCTGTAGTCCAAGAAGAGCACGAGGACCACGGGCTGAGCCCTCTCACTCACTCCTCACGAGAACACAGAGGCCACAGGCCCCCAGCGCTGTTTACGGAGGAGGAGTTGCAGCTGTGCCCGGGCTGTGCACTCCAGCCTGGGTCTTGGCCATGACACTGCCCGGAGCCCACAGCTGGGAGGGGTGAGGAACAGACACCCAGGTGACATGATGGTGCCTTGGCCCATCTTCAGCCAAGGGTTGTGGGGCTCAGAAATCCAGCTGGAGGTAGAGACAGGCTTTGCAGAGGGGGCATTTTTGAGGGGGCCTTGTATCTAGCCAGAGCCATGGCCCCTAGGCAACCCACTGCCTCTTACACTAACAACTCACAAGACCAGGGTGACCTTCCCCACCACCTTTGGGGACACCAAAGGGCTTCCATGGCCTCTGCCTCTGGACTGGCTTCAGCCGGGGAGCACAGGAAGAGACAGGAGGCTGAGCACCTGTTCCCAGGCTCCTGCCCGCGGCGCTCCTCACTGCCCCTTTCTTCCTTTCTCCTGGGGGCAGCCCTGTGGCCACCAGCCCTGAAGTCTTACATGGTGGGCTCTGAACACTGTGCCCTTGTCTTTGAAAATGGTCCTCTTATTGGACTTCCAGTGGCTTCCAGTTTGAATGGGCCTCTGCTTCCTGCTGAGCTCCTACTGGGCATCACACACATTCCCCTTCCCAGGCCGGCTCTGCTCTGGCCTTGCCCAGGCTGGGAGGCCAGGGAGGGAGTGGGGGACTGTACTATTTGGCCTCTGCCCGCACAAGGCCTGGAGTCAGGGAAGGAATCAGGAACCTGGAAGCACACAGGCCACCAAGGCAGGGGACCACTGTGCCTCCCCCATAGGTGTGCTGGGTCTAGGGCATTGATGACACACCCCAGTGAAGATGCAAGGAAGCCACTGAACACAGAGGTCTGGAGCTCAGAGGACAGATCTGAGCAGAGTGGTGAGCAGAAGGGCCGGGCTCCAGGGGTCTCGAGCATGTGAGAGGTTCTAGAAATAGTTCCTTGACATGGCTTCCCAAATCTCTCACCGCCCCTCTCACTGCCATCAGCTCCCAGTGAACGGAAGCTTTTTGCAGGAAGAGGCCAAGAATGACTTGCCACCTGGGACAGGTAGCAGTGCCACATGCAATGGGTGCTCAGTAAACAGATATAGTCACTGAAAACAGACACAGAATATCTGAGCTCAAAGATCTTGGGAAATCAAAGACTCTCAAAGGAGGTCAAAAACTAGAGTTCTCCCAGGGGCCTGACAGTGGCCATAATGAACAGAGAGGGCTGGTGGGGGCCACAGAGGATGGGCAAACCCATGCCCTAGATGCAGGGACCCTACTCTGAGAGGTTACAGAGCCCTACTTCCCAGAACCAGTTCTCCATGGCCCTGCAGGAGAACAGGCCCAACTGCACAACGGTCCCACACTGTTAGCATCTTCATGAGTGCAAGGGTTTTTTCCTATTGAAAAAAATTGGGGACTCTAAAAAACTCAGTAGCCCAGCTATGAACAGTGCTAGGGCAGAAGTCCACAGAGCACACAGCCCAGGTCCCCAAGGAGTGCGGGTGTGGTGGGGTTGGTGAGGGCAGTGCGTGGTGTTTGTGCCAAGCCTAGATCCACCCTGCCAGGAGGTACACCCATCCCCAGCTACTGGGAGGGTTCCCACCATCAGCGCACTGCCACATCTCCTAAGGAAGCACCCTCGAGCACCTGGAAATACCAGGAAGATCTATGCGGTGTCCCACCTACACCCCCAGGGACCACCTGCAGCCAGTGAGGAGGGCCCATCGGTCTGGATTGCGGCTCGGTGGCACCCTCACTCTCCTGAGCTCCCTGTGGCATCAGACTGAAATTAGACTTCTCCTGCAGCCACATCCTTGCTTGGTGTCCTCCCCTTCCTCTTCCAGCTCCCCTCTCTATGTCCTCTCTCCAGTGTCCTCTTGACAAGAAGGAAGAGCCACCCAAAACTAAGGAAGGCTGAGGAAGGAGTCACTGAGCAAGCAGATCAGACAGGCAATCACATGGCCCCTAGCAGCTGTCCAGAGTCCCCTGCAGACTGGACCTTTTTCTTTATAAACACAAAGCCCACTCGCTTGTCTGTCCCTTTGCTCTCTGTAGGCCTGTATCTATAAGCTGGAAGTAGAATTGATCTGACTGACTTTGCATGTTATACAGATGTATCAATCACAAGTTATCCTTTTTGTACTTTGCTTCATCTAACCCAATGTTATATTTTTTGAGATTTATCCATGTTGACATTGGTAGCTCAAGTTCCATTGTTTTAATAGCTGTATGGTTATTCCAAAATGTGACTACCTCAGAACTGCCCACATGACCATAGATTCAAAAGCTCAAGTTTTAAGCAACTGCGTTTTGGGTTGTTTTGTTATACAGTAATAGCTAACTAATACACACAGTAGGTGTCTTCAGGATTTCACTACTACCAATGGCCCACAGAGACCAGGGCTATGGGCCTCTTGGTGCCCATGGATATGAGCAGTTCTTAGACATTTATCAGAAGTGGAGTCAGTGTGGAGAGCCTGCCCATCATCAACTGCCCCAGATTTCCTGGCCCACTTTCCAAACTGACCTCAGTGATTCTGCAGGAATCCCATATCTTCAACGAATCCATGTACCCTCAAGTCAGCCAGATGAGAAGAAACACTCACTCAGCAGTCCATGGATTTGTAGGCAATAATACATAGTTGCTATCTAACTTTGTTTTTAATGGTTATTACCAATTTGGGGGGGTGTCTGTTATCTGGTAATTTCTCACTGATACAAGGAGTTACCCAATCCAGCTACCAAATGAAAAGCACCTATACGGCTCCTAAGATAAAAGCAACAGAAGGAACGTGGAATTCCAAGACAGTAACACTCAGACAGATTGGTAAGGACATCCTTGTCCACAAAGTGACTGTCAGAGCTCTTTAAATAACATTTCCAAACTGGAGCTCAGAATAACTGGCGGATGGTCGCAGCTCTCCTACTGGATTTTCCAATATCCGAGTCTCAGTATCCTTGTCTGGAATAAAAAGTGGCACTGGCCCCTAACTCACAGGGATGTCATAAAAATTGAGTGAAATAATAGGATCTGGCACCATTGTTATTATATTTACGTTCTCTGTTCCTGATGGACTGATGACCCAGGATAAGCCCATGACCCAGGAATAATCACCATTTTCTACCACAGGAGAATTGGTGGAGCAGACGACAGAATCGATGTCAGATTTTGTGGCAAGCAAAAAAGCACCCAATTTTAACTAGTCTAAATTATGAGGGGAGTTTGTTATATCATGTAACAGAAAACTCCAAAAGCATATGGATCGGGGCATGGCTTGATCAAGGCTCCAGCTATGTTTCTCTGATACTTTCTCCTCTACCATCCTTTGCATGCTGGTGTGGCCCTCAGGGTGACTTTTCCCCATGCCCTGATTGGCTTAGGCACTCCAGGGATCCATCCCTCTGGAAAAAGGGATGAGACTGTGCCTCCTGGCTCAGGCCGAGCATTGCCCGTAGGAGGGCTAAGGTGAAGACAGTCACCTCCAACAATCAGGATCACTGTGGAGAGGGGGAGGACTGGGTGCTAAGGAGATGACAGCAAGGTTCCTAACAGGTGCCCATCCCTGTGACAGACACATTGGTTTAAGATATCACAGGCATGTTCCCGTCTGGGCCTCAGTTTCCCTTCCAGTGGTATCCCTAGGCCTCCACCCTTCCCCAGCTCCCATAGCCCAGGTCTTGATGGGTCAGTTCACATCTTAGGTGGGAGGCTGGAGCCCACTGCCTGCCACTGGGCAAATGCTTCTGAGCAGAACAAATTGCTAGGGTATTGTGTCTCATTCTGTTTCAGGGGAATAATTTCCAGGAGCTGACTGGGATAGGCGAATAATCTCCCCAGCCCACCAAGCCCTTTCCAAAACGATAATTGTATTTCCAGTGACAGATTCCCAATCAGGGCCTCAGCCAAAGCCAGGATGTGGCGAACTCCAGGTCACAGATTCTAAAGCTATTTATTTGTCTGCTGCCCATCACCTCCTGCCACAGCCTGCGGTCTGGACCCTCCGGGCTGCAGCAGGAGAGCTAGGGGCCCCAGCCCTGGCTGTAGCACTGCATCACCCAATACAGCATCACTGGTGGAACCTGGCTATTTAATTAGAATTCCAGTCCTCAGTTGCACTGGCCATGTTTCAAGTGCATGGTGGCCACCCTATTGGAGAGTGCAGACACAGAACATTGTCATCTCTATAGAAGGTGCTCTGGGCACCTTTAGTAGAATTTCAGCCTATCCCCAAGCCAGCGTCTTCTTCCTTCTGATCTTCAACGCTTACTTCTGTCCTTTCCAGCTCCGGGCCTCCGCTTCCTGCTCAGGGATGACAGTGCTACCTTAGCTATGAAATGCCACGCCCGGGCTGAACCACATTCTGGGGTTCAGGCTCTGACCACTGAAGGCCACTCCAGGGCAGGGAAGATGTCACAAGGAAGGGAGCCTTTCTGCAAGCTTCACACAGGCGATTTGGTTAGTGTCAACAGCAGTCATCTCTCCTTTCTGTGGGACTAAAATGCACCGTCCCAGGGAACGAATGATAATGGCCCGTGCTGATCGCAACACTTGTAGTCATTTGCCTGCAATCGGCCAACAGGTGACCCTGTGACATCAGGGGAGTCCACTGAAGGCTTCTGGGAAGATGTGTCCTCCCTGAGAACAGGAAAGTACATGTGCGTAGGTCCCGTGCACCCTGCTCTCACTCTGCCTCAACTCGACAGTGCCTGGCGCTATGGCAGCCATGTTGGGCCTCGAAGCACAACCCTGAAGAGGAAGGTGAGCAGACTGAGGCCCACAGCAGAGGAGGGGAGAACTGGGTCCCACACCGCCCTCCTCATTTCCAGGCTTCTTATAAGGTAAAAATAAATGTCCTTGACGGATAGGTTCTTGCAGCTGAAAGTATCCTGAGTGATTCTCATTCAAGGGGGAGTTGGAGTTTGCCAGGTGGGCACGAGGCAAAAGGAACTTCTTCCAAGCCGAGAGAACAGTATGGTAGGGGTGCAAAGAGGGTGGGGGTGAGGCCACAAGTGCAGCTGCAGTGGCAGTGGGCAAGGGAGGCTCAGGGCCCAGAAGTAGAGTTTGGGCTCCCACCTGCATGTGGGGAGTTGGGCAGGGAACTCTGAGGGAGCGGTTTTACGGCATGGTTGTGAGTTACAGGTGAATTGTGGTGGGGGGGCAGGTTCGTGGCAAGAGACCGGAGGCAGGGAGGCCAAAGAGGAGGCCGGGTAGAGGCTGAGAGTGAGAGGCCAGGGTGGGCAGGAGGGAAGGATTTGGGGGGATGGGGAGGGGAAGAGCAGAAGGGCACTGGGGACAGAATGACTGTGGTGACGTGGAAAGGAGAAGAGGGTGAGGAAGGAACCAAAGGCAGGACCTGGGGATGTGCACACCTGAGGAGTGTGAGAGGGAACAGTGGGGGTGGTTGGAGAGGAACCAGGTGGTGACTACAGACAGGGGTTTCAGAATGAGGCGCAGGTACCCACAGTGCTTGTGAGAGGCTAAGCCGTAGGTCCACAGGACAGAACAGCCCTCACCACCGCCCCTCCTAGCAACCTTGGGGCAGCAGCCTCCTCCTTCCTCCCTCCCACGGGGGCCAGAGGGAGCCTGGTCACACCTAAGCCAGGTGGCATCCCTCCTCTGCTTCCCACCCTCCCACAGCACCGATCTCCCTCAGAGTAAGAGCCAAACTCTTCACCAGCACCTCTGATGCTCTGATGCTCTGACCCGCCCCAGCCCTCCAGCCTCCTCTTCTCCACTCTCTCCCTTCTGTCTCCCAGCCATGCTGGCCTACTCACTGCTCTGTGAGCAGGATAAGCGTATGTGTTCCTCGGGGGCTTTGCACCTGCTCTGCTCACTGCCTGGAACAAGCTTCCCTGAGATACTGCAAACTTCCATTCCCCGCCTTCCCTGGAGACGTTCTGCAACGCTGCCTCTCCTGCAGCACCCTGAACCCCTCTGCCCTGAGCTCTTCCTTACAGCTTGTGTATGAAGCATGCCATACATGCACGTACCATAAACACAGTAGCTCTGCCAGCCCTGGTCGGCTCCCTGTGTCTGTTCTGTTCACTGTCCCCCATGCCTATGAAAGCACCTTCCCTAGGGTAAGGCCAGTGAAATTTGCAGAACTGATGAATGAACGAGGATTGAGTACAAGAAGGACTACAAGGAGTCCCCTCTGAGTCCAGCAGTGGGCAGTACAGAAGCCAAGGCAGCAGGTGTAGACAACTCATTCGGGAGGTTTGCTGGGGAATGGAGGAGAGAAACAGGAGTGAACAAGGGCTTTTCGAGATGCACATTGTTTAAGCATGGTTAAATGCTGAGTGAAAGAGCCAGTAGGGAGAAAGGGGTTCAAGACCTAGGGAAAGGGTAACTGATAAGCTGGCCAGAGACAGCGGGAGGGAGATGGACCCATAGCCTTGCACATGGAGCCTGCAGTGCCTTTGGAGTGGGGACAGGAGGTGGGGTGTAGGAGGCCCCTTGTATTAATATACCCCTGAAAGTGGCCCCTGTGGTGGGTAAGGCATATAGAAGATGCACAATAACAAAATTCAAGTTAGTTTGGATCATCCAAGGGGAGTTTAAGGGGCCACGTATATTCCACATAAGCAGAAGAGTCAACAACAGCATCTGACAAAAATTTATCAGGTGCCCACCCTATGCCAGGCACAGGGCCAAGGAACTAGGGAAAATTTGTTTGTGATGTAAACACAAGTAAGAACTAGGAAAAACTGAGATTCTCTTTTCAATATCTCTTCTTCAGGGATAATGAGAACCACATCGATGTTGGTATTTCCTTCTTTACTGGGCTACCAGGAAGCTCAAAGGCAAATTTGCAGGTCAACTTAAAAAACTGTGTAGAATTCTGTGGCTCATGTGGGTGCATTCTTACTTCTTTCTCACACTTGATCTCTAGTTAGATTTTTATTTTGCCTTGCCTGAAGCTTTTCTTTGTCATTGCATTTGTTTGTGGGGCTGTACTACATAGAAAACTTAAGTAACAGTGGCTTAAAACATGACAGAGGTTTATTTTTCTCTTATAACTAGAAGCCAGGAGGTATATAGATGAGGCCTAGGCAGCCACTCTACATTAATCTTGAGTATATGGGCTCCACTCCACCCTACTCTACCTTCCTTCAGGTATGCCCCTGTTCACATGTTGGCAAAACAGCTGCACGGTTCCAGCCATCACATCCATTTCCCTATCCAGGCAGAAAGAGAAACAGTTGCCAGGGAACAAACAACTAAATGAGTTTCCCAGAAGCCCCTCTTAGCAACTTATGCCTATAATTCATTTGTTAGGGATGTCTTATGTCCACTTCTAGCTGTATGGGAACCTAAGACATGTATTTATTTACCTGGGCATAGCACATCTCTGAAAAAAAAAAAAAAACGAAGCCTTATTTCTGAGAAGAGGAGTAGATGGGTATTGGCTGGGTAAACATCAGTGTCTACAATGGTTATCTTTATTTTCCTCTTTCGTGCCTTATAAAATAAAGAAACATACAGATGTTGGAATAAAGAATATATAAGCCCTCCAGTTTCCAGCTCTGTGTCTGTCTAGTACATAGTTGGCACTTAATAAATATTTGTTGACTTGAAAACGGACCAAGCACCTCTTTAGTCGTTATTCCCGTTTCATAGGGAAGAAAATAGCCTCTTCTCCAGACCTCAGAAACATTCAATCTATGTGGTCACTGGGCTTGCGATTGTTATTTCATAGAGGAGAAGTGGCCCTGAGACATTAAGTGACTTGCCCAAGATCACACAGCAAATTCACACCAAAGACTAGAATCTGGGTCTTCAAAGATATATCCCAGATTAAACCTGGTCTGGACAAAACTCAGTCCGGAAGGTTGTCTAAGCCAGGGTTTCTGCATTCTCAAGACACCAAAATTCTATCACCCACAGTGGACTTAGACACAGGGCTATGCAGGGTGTGAGGGAAGAGTCATCTCTGAGTCATACAGCTGCTATAAGGTCAGGGGAAGGGAGAAAATGATTTAAAGTAACTTTCAATCAAATTCAGGGTGAAATTCAGGGTGAAACTGGTAAACAATGAACTTGAAGTGTGGGGGGATTGTTTTCCACTAAAAGTCCATTTCCTTGTGTCAAAAACATTTTCAGCAGGATGGCTTTCCAGTAGACCATGAAGACCTGAGCATGCCCAAAATATGTAATCCCTTAATAAGTGCCGGAGAAACCCCATGTTGGCGCCCTGACAAGTTGCCACCCGAATCACAATACAGTTTCAGCCCCCAGAGAGGAATCAAAGTCCCAGTTATTAAAATGGGTTATTTATGGCTTACAGAAAGTCTTCCAGACCCCTGACAGCTCAGGAATGAGCTCAGAAATTAACTCTTTGATATTATCAGGGTCAATCCATCTCTCTGGATTCTTTTTTTTCTGAAAGGCACATACCGAAGAGGAATTTCATTCAAGGGACAAAGGAATGACGAAGCTGGTGAGGAACTGCATTAGCCCCTTCACTGATCAGCCTTCTGATTCATTTGCAAAGACAGAAATGCATTCTCAGTTCATTGAGAAGCCATGAGGACATAGTGATAAGGACAGGAGAAACCAGGGGATGCCAGTGATGCACAGCGTAACACGGAGTGTGTTTAGAGACTACCTGTCCCACAGAGGCTCAGAAGGGCTCGAGACCTGGCGATTGTCACACAGCAAGCCTGTGCATCAAGGCTGGGGGAGAGGGACAGAAATCAGAATCCCAGGTCCAGTCCCACCCTCCTGGAGGGCGTTGGGGAAGTTCCAACTCTGCTTGGAGCCTCATTTTTCCTCTCTGTAAAATGGCCATGGCCCTGAGCCCAATGTACTACAAAATGTTTTTAGTGATTGAACTCTTATTTATTTGTCAAGCAAAACCATTCAAGGATACTCCAAAACACAAAAACAAAGAAGTAAAATGCAATCATTTTCCTCCCAGCACACCTACCATAGTTGCCAACAGACCCCAGAAACTCGGGTGCTCCACGAAAGCGTGAGACTGTGCTTGCTGAGCACGAGACACCACACATGACTCTGGGTTCTGTGAAGGTAGGAAGCCATGCCTTTGCTCCACAGCTGAATTCTGACCCTGCTGGCAATAACAGGGTGCCCCTCACCTCCCTCACTCCCACTGCCCACAGGGCCCCTCACTGCAGAGATGGGACCCTGCTGGGAGGGGGAAGAACTGGCCCCCACTGCCCTGCCCATGCAGGAGCTCCTTGCACCTACTGGCCTACCCTCCCAGAAGCCGTGCTGTCCAGGGAAGGCTCGGGAAGCCATGGGGAGCTAAGTGAGACTTCTGTGAGACAGCTAAGTGAGACAGCTAAAGCCCTCTTCCTGGGTCTGTTACTGGTTCACTGGGTGACTTTAGGTAAGTCACCTTTCTTCTCTGGGTCTCAGGTTTCTCTATAGGTACAAAGCCAGAGAATATACACATCAAGACTATTTTTGCTACAAAAGGACATCCAACTCAAACTGGCTTTTAAAAATATAGACAGGATATATGGGCACCGAGTACAGGGAAAGCTCAGTGGTGGTTTCAGATCCAGGCAAGGCTGGACCCAGGGCCCTTGCATCCTTTCAGCACTGTCGTCATCCCTGTGGCTTCGTGCCCAGGCAGGGTTCTCCTGTGCTGGTAAGATGCCCACCAGTGGCTCCTGCCCAACTATGTAGTTCCAGGCACAGCAGAAAGCTAGAAGAATGTTCCCCTGATGGCACCAAGCAAAATCTCAGGATTGGTGATTGACCTGTTTAATACGTGACCGTCCTGGTCCTCAATCACTGTGCCCAGTTGGCCTGTGCTCTTCTCTGATTGGCCAGGCCTTGGCCTATGCTCTTCTCTGATTGGCCAGGCCTGCGTCATACGTTCACCTCTGAAGCCTGGAGCGATAACCCACTCCTCCCCAAGACACATCATCCCTGAACGATAAGAAAGAAATATTCCCTAAGAAAGCAAAGTGGGTGCTAGACAGGCCAAATCCAGCGATGCCCACTAGAGAGAACCCAAGTCTCCAACTTGGTTAAGCCATGGAACCCCATCCTCAAACTACAGCTCACTGAGGTACCCAGTACCTGATGCAGAAGAAGTTTCAAGCTGCTTTAGTTGAAAGAACGAGGTGTTCCAGGCCCCCATTCACACACTATCTTTCCTTTATTCCACAGGAATGATGCCCCTCTCCCTGCCCTGGCCAGGCTGGGGTGGCTTCCAGCTGGCATGTTGAAGGATCCATCCAGCTCCTGGATAAGATGCTCCAGACAGTCTGTGGGGCTAAGAATTGGGGTCTGTACAGTTGACAGCCCGAGGTCAGGAACACTGCACTGACCCGCACCTTCCTGCCAAGCAGAGCTAGAGGTCATCTCACCTACCTGCCTAGCTGACTGACAGCTAAAGCCCTCTTCAGCAAGCGTCTCCCCACCCTTCTTCCTGCCTCCGTGCACCCACCCTTCAAGCACCCACTAGGTGTTATTGCCTATTTCGACTTTACTCCGGCTCAACAGTAGATTTTGTGAGAGCAGAAATGGTGCCTATTTTCATCACTTTCCTCAACCTAGTGTAAAAAGTCTAGATAAATATTAGATGGATGGATGGTGGGTAGGTGGATGGATGGATGGATGGGTGGGTAGATTGATGGATGGATGGGTGGATGGATAGATAGATAAGTGAGGGGGGTCAGTGGGTGGGTAGATGGACGGGTAAATGGGTAGGCAGATGAATAGGTAGGTGGGTGGGTGGGAGGATGGATGGATGAAGGGAGAGAGGGATGGATGGATGGATGGATGGAGGTAGGGAGGGATGTAGGGATGGATGGATGGATGGATGACTGGGTGAACAGGTGGATGGGTGGGTGGACAGTGGATGGATGGATGGGCAGGTGGATGAATAAGTATGGAACCCCGTCCTCAAAATATAGCTCACTGAGGTACACAGTACCTGATGCAGAGAAAAGTTCTCCCATTCACCATTGCTCAGATGGATGAATAGCTATGGCCCCCCCACACTTGGAAATGGGCGAAAAATCTGCATGTTTTCACTATCATGACCCAGATGGAATACTAGGCGTCTTACACAAATCCTCACTGGATGGCTGAGTGGGTGGGCTGATGGATGTGTGGGTGGGTGGGTGGATGGATGGATGGATGGATGGGTGGATGGATGGATAGAATACACATCTTCTGAGATAGCCCTCTCTTTCCCAGAAGCTAAGAATGGGAACATTTACTCAGATGGAGGTACCCACCCCCTTCAATGTCAAACACACAGACAGACTTTCCCTTCTCTCCCCACCTCCAACCATTTCAGGACAGCCCTGAAGACACTGGAGAAGGTAATGACTGACCAGAAGCCCTGAGGCTTCCTTTCCAAGCTTAGTGACCCAACTCCTTCAATGGCTTCTTGTGAAGTCTCTCTCGCCTGACTGCCCCCTCTGGCCCCACCCCAGCCTATACTTGTCCTTTTCTCAAAGCCCAGCTATAGCATAAGGGGGTTCTGAAGAGTGCAGAGTCAGAGGTGGCAATCACCTCCCTCCTTGTAGGTTCTATGCCTTAGGTAATGTGGCCTGGGGCTCACACAGGGATGGAGCTCCTGACCACCACGAATAGTGCTAAGCTGTTTCTCCCAATCCAGGCCGTGTGGTGCTTGTATTTTGCACCCTAGTGCTGGAATTGGTGTTTATTTCCAGTAAACTCACATTGCATGAATCCTGCCAGCATGACAAGACCATTCTTCAGGGGATAGAAACTGGTATCAAGAGTTGAACATTAAAAATGCACACTCTTCAGCTCAGCGCCTGTAGCTCAGTGGTTAGGGCACCAGCCGCATGCACTGGGGCTGGTGGGTTAGAACCCGACCAGGGCCTACTAAACAATAGTGACAACAATAACAAAAAAATAACTAGGTGTTGTGGTGGGCGCCTGTAGGCCCACCTACTTGGGAGGCTGAGGCAAGAGAATTGCTTAAACCCAAGAGTTTGAGGTTGCTATGAGCTGTGACGCCACAGCACTCTACTGCTCTACTGAGGGTGACATAGTGAAACCCTGTCTAAATAAACATATGAATAAATAAATAAATATGCATACTCTTTGAAGGGGAAATTTTTTTTTTTTTTGAGACAGAGCCTCAAGCTGTCACTCTGGATAGAGTGCTGTGGCATCACAGCTCACAGCAACCTCCAAATCCTGGGCTCAAGCGAGTCTCTTGCCTCCGCCTCCTAAGTAGCTGGGACTACGGGCGCCCGCCACAACGCTCAGCCATTTTTTGGTTGCAGCCGTCATTGTTGTTTGGCAAGCCCGGGCTGGATTCGAACCCGCCAGCTCAGGCGTACGTGGCTGGCGCCTTAACCCGTTGAGCCACAGGCGCCGGGCCTTTTTTTTTGAGACAGAGTCTCAAGCTGTTGCCCTGGGCAGAGTGCTGTGGCGTCACAGCTCACAGCAACCTCAGATTCTTGGGCTTAAGTGATTCTCTTGCTTCAGCCTCCCAAGTAGCTGGGACTACAGGCACCTGCCACAACGCCCAGCTATTTTTTTTGGTTGTAGTTGTCATTCTTGTTTGGCAGGCCCAGGCTGGGTTTGAACCCACCAGTGCCAGTGTATGTGGCTGGAGCCCTAGCCACTGCAATACGGCTGCTGAGCCTGGGGCAATTTTTCTTTAAGCTGTTCATTCTAAGAAGACACAGATTTAGGTGCAAGGGTGATGGGGCACGCTCATCACAGCAGGGAAACCCCCTTGAACATGAAGTGTGGAAGGAGGGTTTGCTCACACATATTCCACCCTGTCAAAGCCATGGGATGCAAGGAGGCCACGTGAAACCACCTGCAGCACAGGAAGACGTGCACCACATACTGTTAAAAAGAAAACTAGATGGTCCCTTTTTTCTAAATATCAGTGCAGGCACAGGCATAAAAAAGAGATCAGAAATGCTAAAATCACCTCTGTGAGGACCTGCATGCAGGTGTTCTTACTTTCTTTTTGTTTCTCTGGGTTTTTCCTCTAAAAGTTACTTCAAGTCCCCTGAGTTAGATCAAAAGGGTAAGTAGGAAGGTCTGGGACTGCTGGGTGCTGGTCACTGGGATGGGTCAGTCTGCCACCCACAGCCTCTGGTGATGCAGCACCCCCATTTTTATGGGTGTTGGGGGGCTACACCACCCTGACCAGAGTGGAGGACAGGCGTAGGGCCAGGGCCAGGATACCTGTAGCCCGCATCCATCCCCACTTGACAGATGGGGAAACTGAGGCTCGAGAAAGGTGCCAACCTACCCAAGATCTCACAGCTAAACAGTGCCAAAACCGGGACCCAAACTCAGGCCAGTTGGACTCCAGAGGATGTGCGATAGGATGAGAATGCCAACTATGGCCAGGTTTCCAGTCACCCACTCCCATTTCTCAGCTCCAACTATGTGCCAGGCCCTGAGCAGGGCATGTACCCTCACCGCAGCCTCATGATGGGATACGAGGCACCGACAGGATAAGCAACTTGCTGGAAGCCACACAGCCTATAAGTGGCAGAGCCACTTCAACCTCCATGATGGGGGAAGTCCTGAGGGAGCAGGGAAGAGAGCTGTGACCTTTTGTTCCTAAAGTCTTGGTGGGGAAACTGAGGTGGTTGCCTGATGAATCCCTCCCAGGCACCCTAGCCTCCCTGTCAGACCCACCCCAGGACCTTGGGTGGAAACCAATTGAAGGTCTTCATCAGAGGTGCCTTCAGAATGATGGAGGTCCCCATGAAGCCCAGAGAGGGGCATGACTTGTCCAAGGTCACACAGCACAATAGCAGCAAGGTGGGGCCCCACAGGCCTCCCCTTCCCCCCCCAGGTACAAAGGGGTGAGGTGAGGGGGTTGTCAAGGAGAAGGAAGCAGAGGGCCTGAGTCTTCCAGGCAGAGATTCCTCACGTCTGGCTATCACATCATCTCATCGGCAGGGACGCCGTGGCCCTGGAGTCACCGTCCCCGTCCTTCATGACCTCATCTCTTGGCTGGGCCCCAGCCGTGCCTGGTGCCTGGAATCAATACCTCTTGGCAGCACCCAAGGCCTCCCCCCCACCTTCCTGCCTGCTCTTCCCCTGCAGGCGGCCCTGCCCAGCACATCGACCTACCTCCCACTTCTAGACAGTAAGTCAGGAGACCTTCAGGAAGCTCATGCTCTCCCCTCCCCAGAGGCCGGTCTGCACTGAGCTCACTGCCGGCAGGAGAAAGGGGCCTCCATTCAAATCCACATGTCTCCCCACACCTCCCTGAGCCCCAGTCTCTAAGCGGGGAATGAGTCGCTTACAGGATGGCCATGAGGTCTCACGGTCAAGCACAGGGCCTGGCAGACTGCAAGACTTGATAAGCACCGAGCCTCTCCTCTCTCTCATCTGGATGCCTAATATAGCAAGTTCAGGGCCACTGTCACATTAAACAGCAGCCGTGAGAGAGAAGCAGGGTGGTGACTTGGGAGTTCACTTGAAAGATGGAAAAGCGGAGTTCTGGAGAGAGGGGTGTAAAAGCAGACTTGGAATGCTACACACGATGGCTGCAACAGGCACGTCACCCGACCCGTGCCCCTGCTCACGAGGCGGGGGAGCCCAGACCAGAAAGGTCAGGGGGTGCTGAAGGTCAGAGTGAAGTCGAGGCAGGGCTCCATGTGAGTCCAGGCCTTGAGGCCTGAGACCTGGAGGAGTCTGGGACAGGATGGTCCTTCCACTGCAGTCACCCACTCACTTGGTCCCTGGCATTGACCACATGCCCGCCCAGCACGAGTGCCTGTCTGCAAAGCACAACATGTTTTACCAGGGCACTGTGGCTTCCGAGGGCTTGGAAGCATGTCCCTGCTGCCCAGGCCCCTCCAGCTCCTGCGCCTTGGGGAGTGGTGTCTAGGGAGGGGCTAGGAGAGAGGAAGCCCTGCCCCTGGCCCCAGGCAAGTAGCAGAAGTGAAGTGAGAGCAACAGCCCAGCCTGGGCAGGCTGGAGGGAGCACTGGGCTGAGTAGGGCAGGGGAGTAGGCACCCCATCAACGGGGGTGGGGGGCTGGAAGCACCCAGCACTGTGGGTGGAGGGTGCTGGTGGTGGTGTTTAACGCATTGTTTTAGGGAAAAAAGGAACTAAAACATTGTTTTAGGAAATATAAAATTTCCTCACTGAATCACTTAAAACACTGAATTTCAGATAAAACCCACCTACAGCCTGGAGGAGGCACCTACACCCTTCAAGGGGAGACTCGGGGAGGGGTGGTGTGGGGGCCTAAACTGGAAGGCTCAGTTCCCAGCTCTGTAAATGGGCACAACACACTCAACCTGGCAGGGGAATCCCGCAAACTCCTGGGATCTCCAGAGCTCCGCAAGGTGGGTCTTTCTCAGGGCTCTGGGTAGGGACAGGTTCCCAAGAGACCCCCCACTGCCTTCCGCAGCCTGGCATTCGGGTCCAGAGGGTAGCACTCAAAGGCCAGTGACACACACCCCCAGGTGCAGCCCCAGATTTGCCACAGTAGCTGTGGGTTTGGGGCAATTCCTGGTGTCTTTGCTGAAACTGTCCCTTTCTCTCCCCAATCTAGAAAGCAGGTAGGAAGGTCCAGGTGGGAAGGGATCACAGAATGTAGAACGTGTTCTGGGTTAGAGGGGGGGAAGGGAAGCAAACCCTTCTCACTTCTTGTGCATTTATTGAGGGCATGTGCCACACCACACACCTCACACCAGCAGTCAGGGTCAACCTTTTAGGTTACCTGGACTCAGCCACCCACCCTGAGCCATAGGGGCCAATCTGATGTCAAGAGGAGACAGGTTAAGGGGTCCTCCCTGCTAGCACTGGGCAGGGCAGGGCTGCGGTGGTGAGCAAATATTATTACGTGCATGCACACACACACACGCCACATCCTAATCTCTGGAGTCTGTGAACATGTCCCCTTACAAGACACAAGAGCCTGTGCAGATGTTTTAAATTAAGAATGCTGGGCTACCCAGCTGGGCACAATGTAATGATTACAGAAGGGAGGTCGGAGGTCAGTGTCAGAGACATTTGCAGAGCCCACGAAGCTGGCGCTGAAAATGCTGATGAGGCCACGAGCCGAAGACATGGGCTGCCTCTAGACCAATAATTTTCTAACTGGTGTGCTGTGAACGGATCTTAGGTATGCTGCAAAAGTTTTTAATGATCATTAATTAAATTATTTTTACAAGAAGTTCAAAACACAGTATTTTCTTTCCTTCTGTTTTTTTTTTTTTTTTTTAGAGACAGAGTCTAAAGCTGTCACCCCCGAGTAGAGTGCTGTAGCATCACAGCTCACAGCAACCTCCAACTCCTGGGCTCAAGCAATTCTCCTGCCTCTGCCTCCCAAGCAGCTGGGACTGCAGGTGCCTGCCACAACGCCCGGCTATTTTTTGGCTGCAGCCGTCATTGTTGTTTGGCAGGCCCAGGCTGGATTTGAACCCACCAGCTCAGGTGTATGTGGCAGGCACCTTAGCTGCTTGAGCCACAGGCGCCGAGTCCCCTTTTTTTTTTTTTTTGATCAACATAATTTAAGTGTGCTACAGAAGTTTAATTATAGTTTCATCTTAAGTGTGCTGTGAGATAAAATTGGTTGAAAAACACTGCTCTAGACTCTGAGAAAGGCAAGGACACAGAATCTGAGTAGGAACACGGCTCAGTTGACACCTTGATTTGGTCACAAGAAGGCCCATTTTGGACTTTTGGCCTCCAGAACGGTTAAAAGAATAAATGTGTGTTGTTTTAAGCTGCTACATTTGTGGTAATTTGTTAATGCAACAAGAGAAAAATTATACAGAAGCCAAGGAAAAGAGTAGCTGGGCCTGTGGGGGAGTGAGATCCCCCAGCCTCAGGGAGCCCTGGGCTTACTACCACAGGACACTGCTCTGAGGCTACATTCCTCGCCTGGGTGCAGCTGTGGACACATGGTGGCCTCATGGTGGGGTGGACATGCACACCAGGTAGAAGGAATTCACCGCACCCCTGCCTACAGGGCTATTCCCTGACTCACGAACCTGGCCTGCGACATCCCACTCTCTCCTTTCCATGACTGGTCCAGATAAACCACAGCAGACCCAATCAGAGCACGGCATACTCCTGCCCCCAGAACTAACACAGAAATGACTGACCCTGTATGAAGGCCCAGAACCTCTGCAGGCTCTGCTGGAAATCCTGCAGTGAGGCCTGGAACCCCTGCAGCCACTTTGTCACCTTTGGAGAACTAAAAACCAGAGGAGGCAGAGCAAAAGAATCACCAGTGAAAGAAAATGAGGGCTGAGCTGGAGCATAGCTGTGGACAAGGCAGAGGGGACCAGAATGAGGAAGACTCAGGAGAGAGGACAGGGGACCTGGAGCTCCATGGTGCTAGGGGAGGACAGATGTGGGGAAACTGAGCCACCACCATCTATGTCAACTACATTCTCCCCACAGCAGCCAGAGGTACCCTGTAGAAACCTTGGTCCTCTGTGCAGAACCTGATAGGGTCCCCTGCGTCACCCCAGGTGAAAACCAAAGTCCTTACTCTGCCTTCAAGGCCCTGCACAGTCTGGCCCAATGGCTCTCTGACCTCGCCCCCTTCTCGACTCGCAGTCTGCTCCTGCCTGGCCTTGCTCTGTAGTTAACACCCCAGGCACAGGTTGAGCCCAGGCGGTGCCCTCCGCCTGCAACACCTCGCTCAGATGCCTGCAAGTCTCCCCCCAAAATCGCCTTCCCAGAGAATCCATCATAGACCATCACCGCTAAAGCTGCAGCCCCTGTCATCACCCCCACCCCATTTCCCGCCTGGGTTTGCTCCCTAATGCTTAGCACAGACCATTTATTTGCCTATTTGTTTGATTAATTGGCTCTAGCTCCCCCTGAGGGCAGGGACTTTCTCTTTTCCCAGGGCCAACAACTATGTCTCACACAGAGTAGGTGCAAAATATATGCTTGAATCAAAAGGAGAAGGTCTTCAGGTGGAAGGTGAGGTCTGACCTTGATAACTGCCCCCTCCCCACCTACCCCAGGGCCTGGAGCTTGCTCTGGGGCACGCTTCATCTCCTGAATTGCTCCCATGGAGCCAGACCTCTGGAGTCTGCACAGACAACTCTGCCATAAAAAGAGCAGGCATTCCTGGCACCTCCTCCCGCCGCCCCTGGCCCCAGGCCTCCATGCGCACAGGCACATGTACCAACAGGCCAGCACAAGTGGATTCCAGGAGCTGAGGGAGCAGCCTCAGGGCCCAGAGAGGCTGCCCACTGAGAGGCACCACTAGCTCCTGGGAAGGCCTCAGATCTGCTATCTGCAGAGGGCCCTGCATCCCAGCACTCATACCCCAGGCACACACACTCAGAGGCACCTATGCCACGCTCACACGCGCACATACATGCTCCATTCAGAAATTCTAGAATATTGGAAACAGAATTTTGAAATCTTATTTATTTCAATTTGGCCCATATTCTGTTCTTAGAAGCTTGGGACACAGCAAATTTCCAGTCTTTCAGATCCCTTGAGCGCCAAAGCAGAAAGGCCCCACAAGATTTCTCTACGGCAGAGTCAGAGCTGATGGACTCCAGCACGATCCTCTCCTCCTTTCCCGGTTTCCAGCTGGGCTCCCAGAATGAAGACCTCATTGCCATCCTCTCTTGAATCTAAGAGTGGATATGTGATTAAGTTGTGACCAATGGGATATAAGCAAAAGCATCCCACACCAGCTTCCAGGAGGCTTTCTTAAAAGATCTCCGAACCCACACTCTGTGCCGTTTTCTCCTTCCCTCTTACCTCTGCTCCACTGCTTAGAGCTCAGATGTGATGGCTGGAACTCTAGCAGCTATACTGGACCACAAGCTCAGACTTCGTCCTTGATTTCATGGAGCCAGAAGCTAGAGAAAGCTGGTCCCTATGCCAGATCTGTACCACCTACCTCGAGGCTTAAATAGGAAAGTGACAGAAGTTTCTCTTGTTGAAACCATTTTTTTTGTTTTGTTTTTTGAGACAGAGCCTCAAGCTGTCACCCTGGATAGAGTGCTATGGCATCACAGCTCACAGTAACCTCCAATTCCTGGGCTCAAGCGAGTCTCCTGCCTCCGCCTCCCAAGTAGCTGGGACTACAGGCGCCCGCCACAACGCCCGGCTATTTTTTTTGGTTGCAGCCGCCATTGTTGTTTGGCAGGCCCGGGCTGGATTCGAACCTGCTAGCTCAGGTGTACGTGGCTGTTGCCTTAGCCCATTGAGCCACAGGCGCTGAGCCTGAAGCCATTTTTTTAAGAGTTTTCATTTACAGTCCAACCTTTCCATTGCTAAGATGGGCAAGTGAGGACTAAGTCAGGCACCAACAGATGCGAGGCTAGACCACGGCTCAGCGAAGAGTCAGGACAGAACTGAGGAAGGCATCTACCTTGACTTCTTGTGAACCCCTGGACTGGTTCCTCTGATTCCTGCTCTAATGTGTCACAAAATCCTCTTCCCCCAAGGTCACTCTGGTCATCACCCTGCCTTGTTCCCACCCATGTCCACAGCTGCCTCATCCCCAGCTGTGTTCCACCCAGAAGATCCCCAGAGGCAGCCCTGGGTGAGACATCGGGTGAGCCTGGGCAAGACCTTTCCCCTGTCTAGCCTCATCTATCTGTCATCAGCCACTTGTCTCCACGTTCCCCTTCAACCCAGGATTCTGGGCTTCTGATTTTCCCTTCAATCTCAGGACTAAAGGTCTCCAAAGGCCCCAAAGTCCAAGCCCTGTCCATGCCACAGCATCTCTAGAAGATGTCACTTAAGTGCTACTTGGACATCTCAGGTGACAGGGAAAGCAATTTCTCCCCGGCAGTCCAGCCAAGTGCTGCTAAATTCCAACAGGAAACCTGGGCCCCACATGGAGCTGTTGGCCACCAGCCCTGGGTCCCAGCCCTACCCTCTGGGCCCACCCAGGGACAGAGAGCAAGACCCCCAGAGGCTCCTCTTCTCCGAGCTCACAGGCATTTGCAGCCCTGCCACTCTGAAGTCTGCATCCTGGGCAGAAGTTCAAGCAGGAGAGAGGAGCGAAGGAAACACAAACTCACTGGGGTTTTTATCTCAGTGGATGATAAAGCTGCAAAAGCTCACCAAGGCCTCCCTGAGCAGAGGAAAGGACCCAGTGCGTGTGGAGCCCTGGCTGTGCACAGGGCAGAGTGCCTTACACACGCTCTCTGCTCTCATTTTCATTACAACGCCACGCTGAGTGCGCCCAAACAGCAGCCTCAGTTTACAGATAAGGAAATGGAGGTGGAGAGAAAGTGGCCCCAGGCCCTAGCTAAAATGTCCAGACTCCATCCGGTGTGTCCCACTGCAGGGCCTGTGCTCTTTCTGGGCCCACCCTGCCCTTGAGCCCCCCACAGTTCCCAATGTGGGTCTGAGCACTGGCCCACCACTCACCTGTGCCCCCACCCACGCCCCAGTCAGGACAAGACTCCGACTTGCAGGAGAAATTACGAATAAGGCAAAAGTAAGTTGTCCTGGCCCCTGTGCATGCCTTGAGTATTTAAATTCTTTTTCATAATTATCTCAGATAGTAATTACTGCAGGAGCAGATGCGCTTATCACAGACAAGAAACCACCTGCCTTCCCATTTTTGTCAAAAGTGGAAGCACTGACATTATTTTTGCGATTCATTTCAATAGCTGTTTTCACTGTAAATACCACCTTAACCACAAGAAAAATACCCTGGGAGGCGCTGGAGGTTTCGAAGGAATTATTCCAAGAGGGCTGTAGGTGTCTCACAAGGACATGGGGAGAAAGAAACACGGGCTTCCTCTCTAAGCCATGGGGAGAACACTCCAGATGAGAGGTTTTCACCCCTGAGAGGGTGTTCACAGAGTGTCCCCAAGTCCCCCCCCCACATCCAACTCCTACCCCCCACCACCACCTCCACCCACCCTCAGGAGTGTCCCACCTACCAGACACGTCATGCACCAAAATCAAGGGACTCTCTCCCAGGCCCCATCGAAACAAGGGGAAGCTCTATGAACTTCAAAGACTAGCAGGGACCAGCTTTCTAAGAACGCAGCTTTCCAGACTCAGAGGACTCCAGTCTCACACACGGAGCCAGGGGAGAAGCTGGGGGAGAAAATGATCCGGGCTACAGACTGAAAAGCCACCTGCCCTACCTAGAAGGTGAGGCCTTATGACAGGCCAGATGAGCCACAGCCAGGAAACAGGAGTCCTGGATTCCAGTCCCAAGTCCAGCTGGGCCAGGAGGTCCACCCTCTCTGGGAATCAGTGCGATGGACAGGCAGTCTCAAAGGGACCCCCCGGCTCTCTTTATTGAGTACATGGTGGGCTCCTTCCTCTCTCCACACGCTTCAGAGTTCTCTGAACCTCCAAGGCACCCATGTCATTGTCTTAGCTGTTCACTGTTACCATGGAACATTCCCTAAGTGCCAGGCGTCCCGGGTTACCCACCAGGCATCATGCCCACGTCAGTTTCTTTGCAGGAGATCCCCATACAGTAGTTCTAAAATCATCCCTGCTTTACAGAGGGGCATGAAGATTCAGAGAATGTGAGTGAGTTGTCCAAAGTAACACAGCTGATCGGCTGAGGAACATGGGACGGGAAACAGACAAGTTTACTGAGCTGTTACAGTCCCCTGGAGATGAGGCGGATTGCTCCCATAACGCAGATGTGGGCACATGGGCTCAGAGAGACACACCCCATCAGAAGCAACGGAACCAGGAGCTGTTCCTGCCGACCAGGAGGCAGGGAGCTTGGGAGGAAAGGAGCAAGGTTGGGGGCTTAGAAGTGGGGAAGGAAGGGTCCTGTCCCCAGGACCTGGGAGCCCCCTCAGCTCTCTGAGCCCGCAGTCAACCTGCCTTCAGCCCTAGCCGTGTCCTCTGCTGCCCCCGTGTGGTAGCTGAGGTTGACGCAGCCTTTCCCAGCTTCGCCGCTCTGAGGGCCTGGGATCCAGTTTGACGAGGAAGGGGTGTTTCTCCTGGGTGGAAGGCAAGGAGCCCTGGGGCACAGGGCTCAACCTTGCCCTGGAGTCTTGCTAATACCACTGCAAATACGCTGGTCGCCTGGAAAGCAGGCCAGCTCCCTCTTCCCAGCCTTTGCCTTCCCACATCCCTCTGCCCGGACCACTCTTTCCTGGCTTTTCCCATCATCCTGTTTCCAGCCTAATGACACCCCATCTACCTAACCGAGCCCCACCGCTGTTAAATTCTGCCCCCAACCCTACTTTATTGTTCATTTTCATACCTGTCCCCATCTAACATCCCATTATCAATTTTTTGGTGATTGTTCCTTCATCCAATAAAATACCAGCTTCAGTGTCTGGCACACAGTAGGTCCTCAGTAATGGCTTTTGAACAGATGAGTGTATGTATGAACATTCCCACTGAATAGCTATCCCAGTGTGCTCAGACCATTGCAGGGCAGCTGTGACTAGAAGGAGATGGAGGACTTCTTCACAAGCTTGCCCTCCCCAAACCACCACCCTTCAAGGATGGCAGGGCACCCATTGCCATCACTCTCTTCTGAGACCAAAGAGACAGCCTGGCCCAGTCCCTCCCATATTCTGTACCCAAGCGAGTGAGACAGCTACCTACAATTATTGAGCACCTACTGTGTACTACGCCCCTTCAGCCCTGTGAGAGGTGTCCAAGGCCTTCATCTTGGCCTGACACAGATTTCATCTCTATGGTTCAACCTGCCAGCGGAACCTCTTGTTTTTCTTTTCCTCCCAGAAAAAGAAAAGTTTGGACCAAACGTTTCCTGGACACTCCCTGCCATCTGAAGGGTATTCCCCACTTCCTGAATTTCTGTGCTTCAACTGTGAGTCTCTGGGTTTCCAAACCCATGAGTCAAACACTTGGTAATGTGTGATAACAATTATCACTCAGGTGCTGTGCTGGAGGCTTCGCTGCACTGACTCATTCAGTCCTCACCCGAACCCTGTGAGGCTGCTCCTGTCATGAACCCCATCTCACACACAGGTGAGGCAACCCAGGCCCCGAGAAGTTAAGGGACTTACCTAGAGTCACAAAGCTGGAAATAGCAGAGCTGGGCTTTGACCCCAGGCTTCCTGGCTCCTCTCAGCCACACTGTCCTAAAACTGAGAAAGCAGGGGTCCTCGATTCTGGTGCTGAAATGTGAAGGCAGCAACATTATAGACACCTTGATGGACTGTTCCTGGGACTTCCACCTTCCGCCCTCTGGGAAAGCAATCAGGCCGAGAGATGTCTGGGCACCTCTGCTTTTCAGAGAAGCGGCCCTAGACGCCCTCAAGTCTCTATCTCTAGGCAGCCACTTCCCCTCGGAGGTGCTAGGGGAGGCGGCCCCCGGGAAGACCGGCGCCCCAGGATCGGTGTGACACCTACCTCCAGCCCAGGTCCCGCTCCCACCAGCACCAAAGGAAAGCCAGACGAGATTCCACCTTGCCAGGGCAGTGGTGAGTGGGCCGACGAGAGTGGACGTGGGCAGCCCGCGTGAACCATTCGGGGACGTGGCTGGGACGTGGAGCCACAGGTGACCAGCGCCAACCACGCGCGTCCCTCGGCGCCGCAGCGCCCCCTGGCGGCTCGTGGCGCCCCGCAGCGGCGGCTCCGGCCTTGAGCTCGGACCTGCCCTTCCTGCGCGGGGGACGCCTGGACTGGGCTGGGGGAAGAGGGGCGCGCCCCGGGAAGAGGAAGAGGCGCCCAAGGCCCGGCTTGAAGGGGCTCAGGAACCGCCGCGGGCGGCCGGCGGCTGGAGGAAGGGACCGGCTCCTGGCGGGCTGGGTCTCACCACCTGCCCAGGGCGCTGGCGCCCCTGCCCCTGCCTCCTCCACCCCAGGCCAACCCTCGGAGAACCGGGCGACGGGAAGAGAGCGACCACACCCCAAGCCCCGCGGTCAGGGACGCTCAGGCTGCAGCTCTGTCCGGGGGGAAGAACTGGGTTCGCCCCGTCACCTCTCGGTGCTTCCTGCCTCACCGGAACCTGAGGGGGCTCCCGAGCCCCAGGGCTGTCTCCAACGGTGACCACTGCGGACGGACGGCGGGGTACACGGCCGTTTAGGCCGCGTCCTATCCCGTGGGCATGGGCGTAGGGGGCGGCCTCCGCAGTGATCTGAGCGGAGCAGAGCTGAGTGCACGTGCCACCCCTAGGGACGCAGAGAAGGACGCGCGGCGGAGGAGGGGGAACCTGCCTGAAAATACAGTCGGTCGAAGACATGGCCCTGGTCTCTCTGTCCCTGACCCTCCACGCATACCTGGGACACCTGCCTCCCAAACCGGCGAGTTAAAATGCAAGCTGGGAGCAGGGGCTGGGCGGCCAGGGTAGGGCTCCCAAATCTTGGCCGTTGGCCCTCAACAAGCGCAGACCCCTGTCCCAAAACACGGGTGGGGGAGGTGTGGAGCAGGCAGGCCCTGGAGCTAACAAAGGGAGTGGATGCTCCTCTGCTGGGGCCGCCTGCCTCTGTTTCCATGGCAACCCTACTTCCAGGACAAAGCAAAGGCTCAGAATCACCCACATCATGTTAGCAGCCCGTGAAAGGGAAAGCCTAGGCCTCAGGGACAAATGGGGAAACTGAGGCCAAGAGAGGGCCAGTGACTTGCTGCGAGTGCCCTGAGATGCCTGGGTTTCCCCCTTCACAGCACCCATCACACCAGACTCTGTCTTCCAGGGACACCCCACACACACTGTCATCATACAACTGAATATATGAAATAATAAACGTAAGTGAACTTGCTTTGAAGAAATGCATGAAAGGGTAAGAAGATAGGGAATGAGAACCAGTGGGGACAACAAGGGGTGTACAACAAGGAAGACCACACTGAGGAGGTGTCATTTGAGAAGAGACCTAAATGTAGGGAGGGAAGAAGCTTTATGAACACCTGGGAGGCAACATGTCCCGGGTGAAGGAAACAGCAAGTGCGAAGGCACCGAGGTAGAGACATCCTGGGAGGGCTCAGGGCCAGTGAGGAGTCAGCCCCACAGTGGATGCAACATAGGGCAGGAAGGGACCTCAAAAAAGGGGATGGGGTCAGGGAGGTGGGCAGGGCAGATCCTGAGGGTCTTAACAGTAAAGAATTTAAATTTCTGGGAGGCACCCGTGGCTCAGTGAGTAGGGTGCCCGCCTCATATACTGAGGGTGGTGGGTTCAAACCCGGCCCCGGCCAAACTGCAACCAAAAAAAAATAAAATAAATCATTTCCTTTTAAAAAAAAATTTAAATTTCTTCTGGTGTGGTGGAAACCATGGGGGTGAGTGGGTTGAGAACAGACCTGTATAGTAATTGGTGAGGCAGATGCAAAGAAAGGGTTGTGACAATGGGTGCTGTGGGTCCAGGCAGAGAGACCCCTGAGGAAGCAATGGCAGTGAAGCAGGTGACATGCTGGTGGCTAGTGCCAAGCTGGAAGTGGTAGGGGAAGAGAAGTAGCTGGGTGCAGAGGTATTCTGAGTGTTACATAGGACTCACCGCTCACCAATGGTGAGGAGGGGTGAGAGAGAGGAGTCAGGCTATCCAGGTTTGTAACTGAGCAACTGGGTGACCAAAGGTGCCATCTGCTGTGCTCCCTGTGATCCAACCAGGGCTTGTTCCTCCCACCCCCAATCCTTCCTCTGCAACTCCTGAATTCATATTTACACCAGCAGATGCCCCTAAAACCACCTGTTCCTTCACATCTTGCTCTCCTGAGCCCTGGCTCATTCCTGAAGACCCCTGATGAGAAGGGATAGTGTGCAAAGGACAGTCCAGCAAAGACCTGTTGTGTCGGTGCCTGCTGTGGGCATCCCATCGCCACGCAAATAAAACCAGCCGGGACCACGGATACAAATGCCTGCAAGAGGGGGGCTTCCCATATCCCAGGGAGAGCCTCGAGCAACCTCTGCCGTGGCCTTTTATTGACGCATTATACAAGAGTGGGGGCCCACGCACAAGAGATACGTGCCTAATGATCACTACGTGCTCTTTCCCCATGGGCTCCACTCCCACCCTGCTGCCCCATGAATGTCCAATGTATAACACCTGCTTACTAATGAGCAACCCAACCTTAACTCATTAATGCCTGCAGCTGCTTGAGGGCTTGTCTCCGGGCAGCCAACCATCTTCATTTTGGCTAGGAGATTGTTCCTCTCCCAGTGCCTCCCTCAAGAGCTGATGACCACTTCCACAAGCCTGGTGCACGGTCTCCTACACTGCTGACTGTGGAAGGGGACGGTAAGGGGGGGGCATGGGCACTAAGGCCCTGGAGACACGCACTGTCCAAGGGGTTGAGGGCCAGGATAATGCCCGTTCATGGTTGGGGAAACAGAAGCCCATGGAGGCAGGATGTTATGTCCCTGCCAATGTCAGACCGTCCCCAGCAGTGTTCACTTTGGACCCAATGAGCAGTTAGACCTGTGTCTCAGAACGCCTCTGTGCCTCCTGCCTCTCCCCCCACCGCAACCTGGTCCTCAGGCTCTTCCCAGCCCCCTGAGGCATGGCTCAGCACCAGGTGTTGGCCTAGGGACTAGGTCCAGGGGTGGGAACATCAGGGCATAAATCCTGACCCACTTGACAGTGCCCTAGGGTAGGCGCAGAGGCCCTACCGTCCCCTTCCTGTCTCCACCCTTTCCTGGTATGTTTCACAGGGTCAGAGTAGTTAGGGTGGGGAGGACAAGCACATAAACCTTGGCCCCAGCCAGGCCGGACAAACCTTGAGCTTCCGACCTGATAAATGGACAGAGAGAAGGATGGACCCAGCCCTGCACTGACCTTTAGGGCCAAGAGAGAGTGAGCCACAGAGGGCTGGATCCCAGAGGGGATGTTCAGAGTCCTATGTTGAAGCTACAGCCAAGCCCCCTCCAAGGACACACAGAAGAACTGGGAGCAGATGCTTTAGATATGGGGGTATGCTATTCACAGACAGGCCTAGCCTGAGACTCCCAACCCCAAATGCTGTCACAACACTACCCAGACTTGCTCCTCCCCTCATCTCTGACCCCAGCCTGGACAACCGGACAAATTCTGATTGCTGGAAAAGACCTGGCTTTCCTCTCCAGCAGCTCCTCTATGGGTAGGAGTGCACACACGTGTTTGTCCATTCCATAAACATCCGTTGGTGCCTACTTTGTGTTGTGCCTCCTGCTAGGTGCTAGGGACTCAGGGGATGTTTATCTACATATTCTCTGAGAAGGGATACCCTGCAGGGGGTTGTGAAGGCACAGAGCAGGGAGGTGCTACCTCTGTGTGGAGCGGTCACAGCTGAGCATTGCAGGGAGCATAGGAGTTTACCAGGCACTCTGAGCAAAAGGTACAGATTGAGCAGAAACATGGAGGTGTGAAGGGGCTTAGAGAGAGTTGGAAGGGTTGGCAGCTGTGGCATCTGGAATGCAGGGAGTAGATTGGGTGTGATGAACCATGAGGCTGGAGGGGCCTGGGCCAGAATGCCAGACTATGGAACTTGAACTTGATGATGGGGGCAACGGGGAGCCATGATTGAGGAAGGATTGGAGCTGAGAACCTCTTCTGCTAGCTCAGCCCCAGACATCTTCCTCTCACCTCCTGACACAACACACAAGGGCTCTGAGGCTCAAAAAGACCAGGTGTCCTGCCCTGCATCAATCTCCAGCCCCTCATCAGCCATGGCTGGATTCCCTGGGTGGCCTGAGCAAAATATTCAACTGCTCTGGGCCTCATTTGTTCTGATCACAGAAAGGAGGATGAGTGTGATGAGGCAAAAAGGCTACACATGTAGCCCACCTGTCTCCCTCAGAGGAGGCAAGGCAGACCCATACCTGGACCACTTGCCACCCTGGAAATGGATGGACAAGGTCTCTGCTAAGGCCTACTAGAAGGTCCAGTCTGAACAGGGGCTGTAGGTCAGGTGTCTGATAGAATCAGGGCACCAGAAATCAGAACACCTTCCACACACACACACACAGAGGACAGTGGCGGCCCCCCCACCTCCGAAGCAGTCTAGTGCATCCCTCCATGCTCACATCCACATGCCCACAGAGCTGCAAATACAGACACAACCACTGATGTCCTCCAGGCCTCAGGCATAGAGCACCCCTGGTCCCAGTGTGCTAGGGACAATCCCATTTTATGCCCACTTCCCAGGCCTTATTACCACTAATGCCCTTTCTCACTTAAGTGTCCAGAGCCACACAATAAATTATACGGGCAGCCACTGCTGCATACTGGACACTCACCGGCGTCGCCTTTCCTCTCCAGACGTGTTCTCAACCTGTGTATGTGCGTGTGTTCAAACATGTGCATTTTTGAGTGCATGTATGGTGAATGCATGCATGTCTGTGTGCATGCGTGTCTGCTTCTGTGTGTGTGCACGTTTGTATGTGAGAGTGTGATCTTGTGCACGTCTGTGTGGATGTGTGTGCGTGTGTGTGTATGTGCCAAAGAAACCTTAGGCAGTATCAGTGAGTCTATAGGATGTTAAACGCCTATTAGATTGAAGATACAGTTATCAACAGTGACACGGCACTATGTGGGCTCTTAACACAAATACCTCGGTCTAGCAGTGGGTCTAACACCCACTGTAATTTCAAAGACTGATGAGTGAAAACAAGATATGTGAAGTGGGCTACTGTTGTTCACTGCGTTCATAATTAAAATAAATACTATAGTCCCAATAGAGGTTATTGATAAACAAAACATACCCTGTTTGCGCTTCCAAGTTCATGCACCTGTCATCCCCTTCCAGCTTCCGGGAGCTGCTGGGTCTGACCCTCTACCCAGCCCCTCCGCGGTCTGCGCCTGCGCAGCCGTCTGCAGTCCCACGTGTTACCGCCAGGTGTCGCTGAGCACACACCGTGGCTAGGAGGCCAGACCACCGCAAGCCAGACCTAGAATTCCAGACTGCGCCAGCTGCACCAGTCTTGGTGCCTGCGTCCTGCGGCTTGTCTGTGCGTGGAAGACCCCCCTCTGCCCTCGGAACGGAACCACCGCCCCTGTTCCAACACCTCATACCCGGTGCCTTTGCGCAAGCTGGTTCCCCTGCGTGGAACGTCTGCCCGCCCTGCTTCTCCTGGGAGAATTCTCGCTGTACCGTCCAAGCCCACTGGGGGCAAACACCTCCTCTAGGAAGCCTTCCCTGATGCCAGTGTAGGAGCCCCTCTGAGTTTTCCACAGCCTCCCTGGGGCTGCCTCATCATTGCAGTAACTGCTCATGGGGTTGTGTCTGTTTCTGTGTCACACTAGACAGGCAGCTTCAGAAGGCTGGGTAGGGGGCTGTGTGATAAGCTTTTCTTTGTTTTTTAAGCAGAGTTTTTTAAGAGCAGTTTTAGGTTCACAACAAAATTGAGTGGAAAATACAGAGTTACCTTACACTCCCTCCCTCGCACATGCACAGCCTCCCCTTTCATCAACACCCTCACCAGCAGGGCACGTTTGCTACTCGTAGACATCATTGTCGCTCCGAATCCTAATGTACTCTTAGGGCCAGTCTTGCTATTGTACATTATATGGGTTTGGACAAATGCATAATAACATGTATCCAACATTGTATCATACAGAATAGTGTCATTGCACTGAAAATCCTCTGTGTCCTGCCTATCTGTCCCTCCCTCCCCCAGCCTGTGTCGGCCTTAAACATTTTACTGCCCCCATAGTTACACTTTTTTCATAATATCATATACTTGGAATCACACGACAGGTGGCCTTTTCAGCTTGGCTTCTTTCACTTAATAATACGCATTTAAGTTGCTCCCATCTTTTCATGGATTGATGGCTCATTTTCTCTATCACTGAGTAATAACCCATCATCTGGACACACCAGTTTATCCACTCACCTACTGACGGATGACCTGCTTGCTTCCAAATTTTGACAGTTATGAATAAAGCTGCTATAAACATCTGCGCACAGGTTGTGGGTAGACGTAGTTTTTGACTCATTTGGATAAATACCAAGGGGTGCAATTGCTGAATCATATGGTCGAAGTGTGTTTAGTTTGTCATGAAGCCGCCAAACTGTCTTCCAAAGTAGCTGCACCGTTTTGCATTCCCTCCAGCAGTGAGAGTGCCTCTTGTCCCACACCCTCACCACGTCATTGTTGCTAGAGTCTTAGATTTTGGCCATTCTCATAGACATATAGTGGTATCTCATTATTGTTTTAATCTGTATTTCCTGTTGACATAGGATGAGAATTTTTTCATCTGCTTGTTTACTATCTGTACATCATTTTTGGTGAGGTGTCTGCAGATATTTTGCCCCCTTTTTGATTGAGTTGTTTTCTCGTTGTTGAATTTTAAGAGTTCTTTGTATATTTTGGATAACAGTCCTTTATCAGCTACGTCTTTTGAAAATATTTTCTCCCAGTCCGTGGCTTTTCTTCTCATTCTCTTAAGCAATGAGCTCAATGCAAATCCCTGTGTGACTTTAGACAAGTCAAATGCTCTCTCTGAGCCTGAGTTCCCACCTCCAAGTTGTACTGGGATGAAAGGAGATCTCAGCCACATAGAGCACTCCCCACCCCCAAACACAGAGCCTGAAACACAGCAGGTGCTGCTGGGTGGATGTTAGTAGAACTGAGTCATTTCAGTTCTTTTGGGAGAGGGGTGCACTTTGTCCACAATTCCATCATTAAAACACCTGGCCATAAATGGTGATCCCATCCATGGCCCAGCAGGGCAGGCCAGCCAAATCTGTTTGCCAGGAAGATTCCTGTGGGTAGAAATCCCTTGGTCCCATCCATGGGGAAGAACTGAGACTTTGGAGCCAAGGAGATACCTGCTGTCCAAGGGAGAGTTGGCCACGCTGCCAAAGTCAGGGCACCACCTAGGCCCATGTTCCCTCGAGCACCATGCCTCAGCTCAGCACCCAATCTCCTCCCAACCTGGTCCCACAGACCTCCAGCCTCTTCTCCTGTTCCACCCTTCCTTCCAATCACTCTGCCCATGAGTGGGGCCTCTAATGCACCCTGTGGGGCCTGGCAGCTCTCCCTACCTCTAGAAACCCCTTCCCCCAGGCCCTCCTGCCCAAATCTACTGCCTAGGTTAGTTGCAGGCAAAGTAGCTAAGTTAAGACTGTGGCCAGGAGGGGGCACCGTTGCCCCATAAATGCACCAGAATCTTTCACTGCAGGAAGAACCCGTCCCCCTGGCTTGCAGAAGAACAGGTAAGGAAAAGTCATAGAATCTAGACAAGACAGAACTTCAGGGGCCCCAGCCCATACCCAGAACCCTCTAGAGCACTCATACCTCCTGTGATGGGGCGCTCACCACCCAGCCTGTCACAGAATGGCCCTGCCTATGAGAAGAGCTTCGCAACAGTCTGAATCTAATTTGCAGGGCCACAGGTACGACAAAATCACAAGTTTTTATAGCAGACCTACCTTGGGAAACCACAAGAAAGAGGAAGCTTGAGGTTCTCAGAAAAGCATAAAACATAAAAGTGCATGTGAAATTTCTCAGTTTACATGTTGGTGTGAAACTTTTCTAAACACTGTGCCTGCTAAGCAATGGGCCGGTTGGCCCCAAAGCCCACAGGATGGGTCACTCATCCCCAGTGCAGCTCAGACACCCTACCTGCACGTATCAGGAAGTGAGATCATGGATAGGGGTGTGGAGCTTTTCCAGAAAGCAGACATCCTGTGACCAGCAGTTCACTCCTGGTTGCAAGGCCAGAGAAGTCCTCAAACAGGCCCCTTCTCTGTAGTGAAGTCTGTGGAGTGGGTACCTAGGGGCAGCCTAGGGGATCCAGACCAGAGAATCTGGAAATGCAACAGCTGATGGAATTAAGGTAAACATTTAGATGAAAATTGGAATATTTGGACAAACTCTTTGTGCGGTGGCTGCACCCTTTACCTGAGTATGTTATGCAAATGGATAGTGTGTCTGGGGAATGCTTCTCTCACCTAGTTTTGCAAAACAGAAGGCAGGAAAATCTGCCCTTTGGACAAAACTGATTGAATACCAGCATCTGATCAGTTTATTTATATATACACATTACACATCTAGGAAGATCGCTAGCTCCTATCCACAGAACTGTTCAAAAGATGCTCTGGAGCCCTTTGCACACTGTGCTTTATGGCAAGTTCCCATTAGTGCCTCCCAGAAGCGACCAGTGGGATTTGGGACCAGAAAGTTTCCATCTGAGGGACAATTATTGGACTTTGATTGAGAGCACCCTTATGTCTGCAGGCCATAACCTGAAATACACATAATGTTTTGGGCAGTGTCCAGAAGAATTTCATGATGAGCTGGAAATGGTTTGTGCAGAAACATGCTAGAGGCATGCAAAGAGAGATGGGGGTACACACCAGAGCAGGTGTTTCCTATAGCCACCTTGGGAACCACCTGATCCTCCTGCCACCCAGGTGGTGCTTTATGAATGCTCTGATTGGCCAAGAAGGAATTGCTTGATTTATGATGTCAGCCCCAGAAGGTCCTGCTGGACAGGAGTGCTTTTTGTTTCCTGAGGGCACTGGGACACGCCACATCAGTTCCAACCTCTGGGGGACAAATGGTCAGCCACACTGGCAGGATGCAATCAATCCACCCAAGCAGGGTGTGATGCAGCTCCCACACATGCCGGACACTGAGGCCTCTGGGTTGGCGCTGTTCTGTGTACACTGACACATGTCCATGCCCCGAGGGCAGTGCACCCTGAGGACAGCCCCTCCTGGATTCTGCCCTATGCCTCATTGCCCTTGGATGATTTTAACGTGTATCCTTTCGCTCAATAAAACCATGATTGTATACAGTGCTTTCCCGAGTCATTCAGGTGAATTAACAAACCTGATGATGGTCCTAAGGGCTCCGAAATGTGTAGCCACCTAATCAGATGTGAGGATGCTCCTGGGGATCCCTGAGCTTACATCTGGCACCCAAAGTGAGGGTGGTCTTGTGGAGGCTATTCCCTCAAACTGTGGCTTCTGACACTCCTTGTAAGCATGGAATTCTAGAATCACAGAACCTTAGAGATTCTAAGGTCAGAAGGAAAACACTTTCCTGAGAGCCTGCGCAGAGGTGTGCTGGGTGCCAGGCAGGTATTGCTCAGTTATCAGCATGACAACCCATGTGGTAAGGCTTGCTGGGGTCCCTGCTCACAGGTGAGACAGACGAGACCCAGGATGGTCAAGTCATGTGCCCGAGGTCCTAGAGGGAGTGACCTATGGGCTGAGAGAACCCAGGACAGGGTAGGACGAGTGACTGCTGCCATCCTGTCGTTTGCTGGTGCCCCTAAACTTCCCGTCCTCTCAAATGGGGTCCATTGAATCCTGACCCCTGCCTGCTAGTAACTGCACAATCAAGTTACTAGCTCTGGCTTTTCCGAAAACCAGAGACAGCTGGGCCAGTGACAAGAAGTCATGGCTTCTGCCGCACCCTCTTGGGGACAGAGGCCAGCAAGGAATGGGTGGGTAGGAAAGGCCCCAAGTCTGTGAGCCTTCCACTGCAGGCTTACTTACGTCAACTGGCTTCCAGCAGGTCAGCGTTGTTCTTCAAAAGCTTTCATTAGTCTTCACATCTCAAAATTGGAGGAATTTACATGGAGAGGTAGTTGGGGGACTTGTTTTGAAGAATGAAAACAGCAGGCCATCCCAGGCCACGCACCCAGAGGGGGCAGTTTCTGGAGCTGGGCATGCCCTTCCAGCAAACCCCAGGTCCCCTCCCCCTAACTGCCTCTCACACGTCAGCAGCCAGCGCTGGTGTACCCGTGTCTGTGTGTGTGCGTGTGTACACACACAGACAACACGCACTGTGGCTTGTAGAACACTGTGAACACTTAGGTACCGCCTATTCCACATCATTTTTAAAATGCTCGCCGCCACCCACGACATTCAAGACCCGCGAGTCATGGGCTGCTTGCAGGAAGGAGCCCACTGGCTCAGAAGGCGCCCGGGGCAGCAGCATATGTCCTCCCAGCTCCTCAGAACTGGCTCCAGACGCAGCTCGGGTCCTGGCCATGGGCTGCAAGCATATCCCTTCCCTGCCTCAGTTTCCCCTGTCCATTGAGTAGCCTAAAAGCTCCAGAAACCTACAGTGAGCTCTCTGGAAAAGCTGAACCCACCCCCATCCTTATGTTCCTGCGGAAGTCCACTGCCTGGCCTAATGTCTTTAGGTCTCAGCAGTTGGTCCCAGTGCTGGAGCTCCAGACGCCTTCCAAGAGACAAGCCAGTAGCTGAGGTCTCCATGCAGGGATAGTGTAGGGGGGCCGGAGGTGGGAGCAGGAGATACAGAAGAAAGGATCCCAAAGTGGGCCTCTGTTTCCCCCCGAGGTGAGCGCCAGGCTTGGGGGCTCATCATTTGCGTAAGCCAGCAAGAAAGGGTTTCATCAACACCCAACATGCACGCCAGGAACTTGGGAACTTAGGAACACTCAGATGTCATTGTCAAACTCTAAACACTTTTCTTTTTTCTTTTTCTTTCTTTCTTTCTTTTTTTTTTTTTTTGAGAGAGCCTCGAGTTGTTGCCCTGGGTAGAGTGCTGTGGCATCACAGCTCACAGCAACCTCCAACTCCTGGGCTTAAGCGATTCTCTTGCCTCAGCCTCCCAAGTAGCTGGGTCTACAGGTGCCCGCCACAATGCCCAGCTATTTTTTTTTTTTTTTGGTTGTAGTTGTTATTGCTATTTGGCAGGGCCCGGGCTAGATTTGAATCCCCCAGCTCTGGTGTATGTGGCTGGCGCTTTAGCCGCTTGAGGTACAGGTGCTGAGCCAAACTCAAAAAACACTTTTCAAAAAATACAGGGACCCAGAAGAATTTTACTTTTTTTGTTTTTTTACTTTATAGCCCTTTGGTACTAGTCGATTTTATTTTTTACAATGTACATGTACTACTTTCATAATAAAAAACTTAAACATGGTTTTAAAGTAAAGAGTGAATCACAGTGGAATATGACGTGAAATGTCAGCTTTGGTGACAGGTCATCCAGGTGACGCCAAAGGCCCCAACGTGGTCACTGAGCTGGGGGTCTGAGGCCATGTCCAGGCTCTGGCCCTCCCCCACTGGGTGCTGCAGCCCCCGCTGGCCTCCAGCCCCCACTCAGTGCTGCGAGGACTCACTTCCTGCTGCTGGGTACCCTCCTGCAGGGCACAGGAGAGGCCCAGAGCCCCGGAAGATTCAAGTCAGCAAAATTAAGTTAATTTACAAAGCTTAGTAAGCACCACCACAGTAATGACCCAGCCCCACCCACAGGTGCAAGCAGGGGCTTGGCGGCAGCTGCAGGGCAGCCCTGGCGCCTCACAGCGCAAAGCTGGTGAAGAAGATGTGCATCTTGGCCAGGAAGGTGGTGACGGAGCCCTGCCGCCAGAGCTTCATCTCCACATCCAGGGCAAAGTCCCGCGGCTCCAGCACCGACCGCTGCAGGTAGACCACACCGGTGTAGGCGTTGAGCCGGCGCGTGCCAAAGTAGCCCTCCTCGTTGCCCTTGACGATGGTCAGGGAAATGGTGTCCCCCGCAAAGGCTGGTGCTGGGCCAATGCGGAAGATGTGCGCGGGCACCAGGAGGCCCGTCTGGAAGCTGAGCTGGTAGTGCGTGATGCGCGCTGGCGAGTTCTGGCACTCCACAAAGTCCTGACACGCGGTGCGCTCACACTTCCTGCGGGGCGCAGGGGCTGGGTCATCCTCGGCTCTCCAACCCACCCAGACAGGTGGTGTTGGTGGCAGGCTCCAGGGCTGGCTCTACCCTCCCTAGCCTGGTACCCTGAGGGAATCACCTAGACTCTGGGCCTGTTTCCTCACCTGTGAGATCAGGTGACTGACAGCTGCCTGGTGTCACTGAGAGGATGGGGGAGGTTACATATGCGGCACTTGGTAGAGGCCTGGCTGGGTTTACCGGTGGTACTTACTCACCCCTGTGTTCCTCCCTTCCTCCCTTTCTCCTTCTTTCCTCCAGTGCACTCGGGGGTTCAGCATGTTGGCAGCCACTATGGCTGATTCCCTCCCACAGTGCTGGACTGTGTGGCCAGTGGCAGAAGCGATGGTCTGTCAGTTACAAGCTTAAGTGAGGTTAAGGGACTGTGGCTCACTCATCTGGGGACCTGGAGAAGCTGGGTGATGGCACATCACAGAGCCACATGAGCAGGTGGCAGGATCCTGCAGCCTCGTGAGACCCTGAGCCAGAACCACCCAGCCCTGCTGCTCCCTGGGTCCCACCCTCAGAAACCTTGTGAAATAAACAAGGTTTATTGGTTGCATTAGGTGCTAACCGCTGGGATGATTTGTTACGCAGCACTGATCTGTGTAAGAGAGTAGAAGGAAGGACACTTTCTGTGAGTCTGCTTCCCTTCCTTGTCTAGACTGAACTTCCTGCAAGGAGCTTTTATTGGCTTTCAATCAGCAGGACCCCAGAGCAGCAGCTAGGGGCTGTGAGGAAAGGGACCTGGTCTAGACAGGGGCACCCATCACTTGCCCTCTCCCCTGGGTGGCACAGTGTTGGTGCAAGGTCTCTGGGCCCGTGGACAGAGCGGGGGCACTCACGTGTTGGAGACGCGGACATAGTTGGGAGGACACTCGAAGCGCAGGCAGCGGAAGCCACCCTGGATGTTATGACAGGTCTCAGCCTCAGAACAGTTGTGGGTTCCCAGTGCACATTCGTCCAGGTCTGGGGGAGCACAGGAAAGGTGATGGAAGGGGTCCCCCACAGCTGGAGTACCCAGCCTGATCCACCCCAGCAGGCACTAGAGGCCTGGGCCTCAGAGCGGCCCGACCTTACTGTGAGAACACAGCCCTCAGGACACTAAGCCACACATGCCCCATCTTGCCCACGCTGCACCCAGCAGCTGGGCCCTTCCTTTAAAAATGTAAATCATCTTCTGTCCTCTGATGGCTTCACATGCTCCCAGAATAAAAACCCAAGCCCCCTCACCGGCACCAAGCCCACAGTACAGGACCTCTAGGGCCCTTCCCTTTCCACACAAGCTCTAAGCCACCCCTACAGGCTGCCTCTTATTCCACCCCAGGGCCTTTGCACATGCTGTTGCTGCTGCTGCTAGAACACTACCCCACATCTTCCAACAGCTGATTTCTTCTCATCCTGTGAGTCTCAGATTTCAAGTCACCTCCTCCAGGACAGCCTCCCTGACCACCCTCTCCTACCCTCCATCCCATGCTGTTTTCTCATGCTAATATTGCTTGCCTCACTCTGAGATGTACCTCGGCTATTTTTTATGGCTGTCCTGTTTCCCCATCCCCTCCTCAGCCTGGGCTCCAGGAGGGCAGAGGTGTTCCTTTCTCACCTCCATGGTGTGCGCACCTCATAGAAACACATACTTTTGTGCAAGGCCCAGCTGGTGAGTTCTCTTTGAGGATCTGCTGCTCAGCCCAGAGAGGGCAGTCACTGGAAACCTGGGGGCTGTCCCCAGGGTGGGAAGCAGGGGGGTTTTCAGGGGCAGCCTTGGAGGGTTTCAGTGTTTATTTTCCCATCCTCCACACTGTGCTCAGGGATTGCACCTCACTTGATCCTCACCCCAGCCATGTGCTCAGACAGAGGAAGGAACTGAGGCTAAGAGAAGTGTACAGCCTCACTCAAGGTCACACAGCAGTTGGTGGGACAGCAAGTCAGGTTTGCCTGATGCCAAGTCTGGCAGCAGTCATGATGCCAAGTTGACTCCTAACAACATAATAGTAATGATGCTAACAGCCAGCCTGCATCCAGAGTTTACCCTCTGACATCCTTACAAGGCTTAAAGCGCTCTACACTCCCACCAACCCCACAAGGCAGGTCCCAGTGTTGCCTGGAATCCACAGAAGTGCTCAGCGTCAATGATGGTGCTAGGAAGGCCAGAACTCAACAATCCAGGCCTGCTCTGGGCTCAGGGCCACTGGTCAGGCTCTCCTGCAAGGGTCAGCTCACCTTTGTTCACCTTTCCAGGGCCCACTTCTCTCCTCTGTAAAGTGGGTAATGACCCCAACCCCAATGTCCCAAGGTGGTCTACAGGTGGGTGGGAGAAAACATGGCAAATGGCTGAGAGGGTGGGGCACAGGCTGGGTGCATCCTACTGATTGTGCAGTAATTGGATCCACATGAAGAGGACCTCCTGCTGCTCAGCCCACACCCTGGGCCACCCACTCTGCTGACCCTGGAGCTTGGAGCCTGGGTGAGCAGGAATGCGGTGGGCACTGATGGAGATACCTGGAAGGGAAGGGCAGCAGCTGTACAGGGCTTCCCTAGGACACCAGGGGCTTCACCCATCAGTGCTGCCAGGCTCCCGATGCCCTTGGCCCTGCAGCTGACCCGGGAGCTGCACCAGGGCCAGTGTACAGGGCTGGCATTGCAGCCTCATCAGAAACGGCAAGGATCAGCCACAAGTCAGGTGAGCAGAAAAATACAAAAACATCAAGGATGCAGAATGCAGTCCCTTCCAGAGGGTTCTGAGGGCCCTTGAAGGACTGAGAAGGCAGAAGCTCAGGACAAGTCAGGATTGAGACTTCAAGTCTTGCTAAAAGCCAGTGTGCCCTACGGAGAGGATGTGAGAAGGGCTTACCCTGGAAGAGCCGGCCTCAGCATGGTGAGTCCTCACTAATATTTCACAGATGCAGTGTGTGTACAGGACACATGTATTTGTCTAAGGAAAAGACTAGAAGGAATGCAAATATAAACAGTAGTTCCCTCTCAGTTCAGTCACGTGGTCAAGTGCTCAGTGACCACCTACTATGTGCTGGGTACTGCTCCTGGAGCTGGTAAATAGGGCAGACATGGCCCTGGTCCCCTGGAACACACATTCTAGGAGAGGCAGCTGACTCTACACTCTTCCAAATATTTCTGTCTTTTTTTTTTTTTTAATTATTGGAGAGTGGCAAGAAGCATGCGGAGATATTGGCCAGCATATTCTTTCCCCCCACAGCCAGCCTCTCATCCTCCTGTGTGAGCTCAGAGACCTCAGTAATTTGGCCTGAGTCAGAAAAGGACAATAGGGCACAAAGAGGACAACCTCTCGGCATTAAGGTCAGCAGTTCACATGCAGGTACACAGAGTTACTTGGGAGGGGGAGGAGACCAGGAGAGCCCCTGTGCCCTTGTCCACCCCATGATGGTCGGAAGACTCTTCCAGAAGGAGAGTCTGGAGAGGAAGAAAGGGCATCAGATGAGGGGGAGCTCTAGCTCACCCTAATCTCCTGGGTAGGGACACAGCAGGGCCTGAAGAGAGGGGGTCCATGCCTCACCAGGGCACAGGCCATGGAAGACAGAGCGGCAGCCACTCCAGGAAGAGGGTGCAGAGAGAGCAGCTGGGGGCGAGTCTGGGCAGGAGAGAGGCACCAGGGGTCAGCACACCCACGGCAGGCATGTGCTGGCCCTGGGGAGCCTGGTCTGCTGGCCAGCACAGGCCCATGTGGATGTCCAGGTGTCCACCAGATCCTCCCCAAATGCTTAAGAAGGAGGGACCAGGGAAAGACCATCCCAAATGTGGAGAGTTCCCATCCTTTGAAGTGCTTGCAAGAGCAAATGTCACTGCCCTATCTGACTGGGCCTTCCTAGAAATGGCCACTCTTGTGGTCTGCCACCAGGTGGAGCAGCGCCTCGGTGTCACACATGAAATCAAGAAGCATAAAGTTGTAATTTCTGCCCAGGAATACACCAGCATGCTGTCCCCGGGTCAGCGTGCCCAGAGGTACAGAGTTACACCAGCATGCTGCCCTGGCTAAGGGTGCCCAGAGGGTACTGAGCTACTTGCATATGGCAAGTAAAATCCTTATGTTTCACAGAGTCCCTACCCATTCTTTTTTTAAATTAAAGAGCAGAGGGCTTTGCAGCCATGGAGACCCAGGCCAGCATCCGTGACCTTCACAGGCCTCCCCATTGGTGATTGACAGGGTCTTGCTGAGGCCCTTTTCACTTAATTTGTGGCTATGTTTTACATTCACCTACAGTAAGGGCTTCTTTTGCAACTGAATATACACACAAGCAGCAGAGGGGGCACGACACACACTGACTCACCCTGGGCTGGGCCACTGCACCTGACCTACGCAGCATTCTGCTCTGCACTGATGAAAACAGACAATACAAATAGCTGGCTAGTCGCTAACCTGACCTCAGCACCCGTTCACGGGTAGAAACCAGTAGGCTGCAACATGCTGGTGTAACCCCGTACCCTGTGGGCACTCTGACCCAGGGCAGCATGCTGGTGTAACCCCGTACCCTGTGGGAACTCTGACCCTGGGACAGCATGCTGGTATAACCCCATACCCTGTGGGCACTCTGACCCTGGGACAGCATGCTGGTAAAACTCCCTACCCTGTGGGAACTCTGACCCTGGGACAGCATGCTGGTATAACCCCATACCCTGTGGGCACTCCGACCCTGGGACAGCATGCTGGTGTAACCCCATACCCTGTGGGCACTCTGACCCTGGGACAGCATGCTGGTGTAACCCCATACCCTGTGGGCACTTTGACCCTGGGACAGCATGCTGGTCTAACTCCGTAACCTCTGGGCACCCTGACCCGGGGCAGCATGCTGGTGTAACTCCGTACCCTCTGGGCACTCTGACCCAGGACAGCATGCTGGTGTAATCCCGTACCCTGTGGGCACTCTGACCCTGGGACAGCATGCTGGTCTAACTCCGTACCCTCTGGGCACCCTGACCCAGGACAGAATGCTGGTGTAACTCCGTACCCTCTGGGCACTCTGACCCGGGACAGCATGCTGGTGTAACTCCATACCCTGTGGGCACCCTGACCCTGGGACAGCATGCTGGTGTAACCCCATACCCTGTGGGCACTCTGACCCGGGGCAGCATGCTGGTGTAACCCCGTACCCTGTGGACACTCTGACTCTGGGACAGCATGCTGGTGTAACTCCGTAACTCTGGGCACCCTGACCCCGGGAAAACATGCTGGTGTAACTCCATACCCTCTGGGCACTCTGACCCCGGGACAACATGCTGGTGTAACCCCATACCCTCTGGGCACCCTGACCCAGGGCAGCATGCTGGTATAACCCCATACCCTGTGGGCACTTTGACCCTGGGACAGCATGCTGGTCTAACTCCGTACCCTGTGGGCACTCTGACCCTGGGACAGCATGCTGGTCTAACTCCGTACCCTCTGGGCACCCTGACCCAGGGCAGCATGCTGGTCTAACTCCATACCCTCTGGGCACCCTGACCTGGGACAGCATGCTGGTGTAATCCCATACCCTGTGGGCACTCTGACCCTGGGACAGCATGCTGGTGTAACTCCATACCCTGTGGGCACTCTGACCCGGGGCAGCATGCTGGTGTAACTACATAGCCTCCGGGCACTCTGACCCGGGGCAGCATGCTGGTGTAACTCCGTACCCTCTGGGCACCCTGACCCCAGTGGTGGAAGGCTTGGGGGATGGGGTCAGGAATAACAGGACCCGCCTTCATACACCAAGAAAATGCCCAAGCTTGGGCCAGGGCACTGGTCACACCCCAAAGACTGCCAGCACTCAGATTCACCATTTGGGAAGGACATGATTCCTACAGCCAGGAGAAGGGCGGGGGGCGCTGAGGACTGATTCTCCCAGGGGAAATCAGTGTTCCTCTTACATCCTATCCCCCATCCAGCCTTGCCCCAGTGGCTTGCCAGGCCCAGAATTTAATGGCTAATGGCATTCAACTTAGAATCATGACTCTCTAGCTTAGAAAGAACCTTAAACATCACAGTACCTGGTCCCTATCCAGAGACACAGTCCCTGAAATTACAAACTTTCCAGGTGACTACCCAGCCTGGGCTTGTATGCTCCCAGGGGCAGGGAGCCCCTCCCCAGTGTGCAGCCCTTCCTAGCTTTGCATAGCCCTCGCCAGGAGAATGCCCCCCCCCGCACCAGGGCTGGGAAAAGCCTCCCTGTGCCCACGTCCCCTGCTCATCAGGGTCCCAGTCTACCCCCTGGGCCCACAGACCTGCCTGTTCCCCCATCCTCACATAGAAGTACAGAGACTTGAGAACAGCGACTGGGCCCTCAATGCTGCCCTTCTCCAGTATCCTGACTGGATGGGTCTCCAGCCTCCTTTGAGGTACCCCTTACCCACTCCCAGGGCAGGGTCCAGGGCTGAGCCCAAGCCTGGACCAAGCAACAGCAAAACTATCACTGTCACCCTCTTCATTCCAGGCACAGGCAGGCCTCAGTTAACATTTATGTAGTTGGTGTAGAAGGTCCAAGCACACGCCAGCCATGTGCCTACTCAGAGCCTGCCCAAGGCCTGGCAGAGCAAGGGCCCCCTGCTTACCCTTGCAGGACCTCCCATTGGCCGTCATGGCATAGCCCTGCTCTGGGCACGCACACTGGTAGCTCCCTGGCACGTTGACACAGCGGAAGGTGCAGAGGATGCCGGCGCCCTGAGCACACTCATCGATGTCTGTCAGAGAGAGGTTGAGCCCCCGGTAAGCCCCGTGCAGCACAGGGCTCAGCCACTGACCAGTCTGTCCCTGTCCCAGCCACAGAGTTTGGAGCCCATTTTACAAATCAGGACAAGAGGGCCCAAAGAGTGGAAGAAAGTTGTCCAGGACCACAAAGCAGAACTGGCCTCCCACTCCAGTGCCCAATTCCTGCAGCTGCTCTGTAACAGTTATAAGCTGAGTGCCAATCAGTGCCAACGTGAGTCTGGGCACTCCAGTTTGCGATATTTCACTGAATCCCTCATTCCCCTGAGGTCAGAACCTTTACTCCCATTTGACAGAGAAGGATCCTGAGGTCAGAGTAGGAAGCAAGTTCTGCCCAAGGTCATATAGCCAGGAAATTGCAGGGCTGGGACTCGAGCTCAGAGCTGATGCTAAAACTTATGTATGTCCCTGGCACAGGGGAAGGGCACTCTCTGGAAGGTACCTGTGCAGGTGTGCCCATCCTCGGCCAGCTGGTAGCCCTGGCGGCAGTAGCACTGGTAGGAGCCGTAGATGTTGGCACACTCCTGGCTGCAGCGCCGGGTCTCACACTCGTTCACATCTGCAGGGACACCAGTCATAGAAGGATGCTCCCAGCCCACGAATGATGGGACAAGGTTTGCCTCAGTACAGCCGGGCCTGGCCATGCTCTCTTCCAGGCCAGGGCAGTGGGAGGGGACGCATGGCCTCCCCAGGAGCCTAGGCAGACTCACCCCAGGAGGAATGAGGCTCCAGGCGGGGAGGGGCTGGGAAATGCAGCACCAGGGACGTGGGGCCAAACCCCTCAGACCTGGGCCGGGCCTCGCCTTCTCCCTGAGCAGCCTGGTGGCCTCACTCCACACACATCCCCACAAACATATTGGGGACCAACATGATAGCCCCCCGTCAGCCATGGATGCCTCCAAAGTGGGTGATCACGTACAGGGGCCTCTGATGCCCACCGTGGCCCAAGTCTGCACGCAGGCTTGGTTTAACTCAGTGGATTCTTTAAAAGTTTAATCCATCATCAACGTGTTAAAGCCAGCAGATTTTACATAAATGTCAAGAGTCAGGAAGGTCCTGCTACCTTGGACCTGTGTGCATGGTGGCACTTTCCGTGGCCCATGGCTTCTCTGGGTTGCCTTGAGCCCTATCTTGGGTCACAGTTGCTTCTGTCCCCTGCCTGAGATCCAGGTCACTGTGACCATGACCTGGGCAGACCCTGGGTAGCCTGAGGGGCAGAGAGCTGGGCTGCTTGTGAAAACCCCATTTGGGGTGCAGACAACAGAGACACCCAATCCTTCCAGTCCAGGGGAGCCAGGCCCTAGGCCTTCAGTGGGGTGGGAGACTCTGAGGCTAGAAACAGCAGGACCAGTGGAGGCCATGAGTATTTGGCCAGAAGGAAGAGGCAGGAAGGGGCTAGCAGGGGAGGGCGTGGGTGAAGGTGGGTGGAGGAGGACTAGCATGGCTATCAGTTTTCCATGGTGGTCTGCCCACAGCGGGTGCTAGGCTGTGTTGGGTCAGAGGTCAGGTCAAGGTCAGAGGTCAGAGCCAGTGTACCTTCACAGTGCTTGCCGTCAGCAGCCAGCAAGAAGCCGGAGGCGCAGGAGCAGCGGTAGGAGCCAAGCGTGTTTTCGCACGTTTGCTGGCACAGGCGGCCCGGTGAGGCCCAGCACTCGTTCACATCTGCGTGGGGGGGGGAATGGCAGGCAGAGGGCAGGTATCCCAGAAGCCAGCTCCTGCCACCCTCAGGCACCACCCAGGACCACAGAGAGTGCTGGGTAGGAGAGGGACTCAGAGAAAAGATGGAAAGGCCCAGACTGGGAAGGGGAAAGCAAGGAGCCTGGACGGCAAAGACAGAGGACAAAGGACAGACAGACACCCTAAGAGGCGAAGGAGGAGTTGACAGACACCAAGACCAAGAAGAGCAGAGGAGACCAAGCAAAGAGGGAGCAGAGCCACCCGGGGACAAGACAGCAGGGGCACAGCACGCAGGTCGGAGTGGGCAGGGAGGGGGAATGCAGGGGAGGCGGCCAGCTGGAAGGCCGGCCTGGCCGGGGCTGCGGCAGGTGGGCACAGTGCAGCAGTGGGGTGCAGGGAGCGGGTCATGGCGAGAGGGGATGCAGAGGGGCACGGAGGGCACAGGCCCAGCCCCGGGCCCACTTACCGATGCAGGAGCGGCCAAAGGCATCCCGCTGGAAGCCAGCTTTGCAGTCACAGCGGTAGGAGCCAGGGAGGTTGTGGCACACCTGGCCCTCACCACAGCGGTGCACGCCTGTCTCACACTCATTCACATCTGCAGGGTAGGGGACGAGCAGGCCGCCCTGAGGCCTGGGCCCTCCCCAACATGGGCCTCCTACAAGCAGGGAGTTCGGACAGGCCGAGGCCAGCTGGTGGGCAGAGGCACCCGGACTCACCCACACACTTAGCTCCATCCGCACTGGCATGGTAGCCGCGTCCGCACATCAGTGGGTTCCTCTGACACGTGTAGGAGCCCACGGTGTTGATGCAACTGAAGCCCGGCTGGCAAGGCTGGGACAGTGATGTGCACTCATTGATGTCTGCAGAGGCAGGTGTGGGTGACAGGAGGCCCCAGGCCCCGCACCTGAGCCTGGGGACACACTGGGACCTGTCCATTCCTGGCTCTAGCCCTTCCCTGGTCAGGGCTGCAGGGCAAGGCTGTCCCACCCCTGGCAGCCGGGTGCAGCAAGGGCATGAGGCCAGGTTCTGGGACAACCACACATGCAAAGGCGGCTGCCCTGCCCGCCCTCAGGGGCCGCCACCCTGCCCTGTCTATCTCCCTCACACACTGAACCCAGCCCCACTGGCCCCTCCGGAAGGGCCCCAAGGCAGGGCCTCTGCCCGTGCTGCCCCTCGATACCGTCAGGGCCAGCTCGCCTGCTTCCTCAGATCCCTGCCCAATGTCATATCCTCAGGGAGCCCTCTCAGACCAGCTGAGGACAAGGAGTCTTTCCTTTTCCCCGCCTGCTTGTTTTATTGTTTATCAGAGCCCCTGCGAGTAGCTGCCACTTTGAGAAACACATTTGCTTTCTCTGTCTCTCCCCACCTGAAAGGCCCTGGAAAGCACTGCTGGAACCAGCATCAAGGACCCTGAGTCACTGCGGAGCTCAGTGAAGTGGGCAGACCCCTCCCCACCTTGCCCTGACCCTGGTGGGAAGGGGTGGTCCCAGGGCAGATGCCAGAAACTGCAAGGTCCTGAGGGGTCCTCTACACCCTGTGACACTAGTGGGGACACAGGATCTATTACAAGGGGCACCTCAGGGTGGGCTCTACTCCCAGACTGGCCAGGGCACCCCAAAAGTCTTGAGAAAGCCTCCTGACAAAGTCAAAGCCACCCTCTGCACAGTCTTCTCCCTGCATAATGGTGCTGCCCATCCCAGCACTGGCCCCACGTGCCTGCCTTGCCACCTCCCTGAGTCATTCATCCACAGTGGAGCATGGCCTTGGTCAGTCCCACTCAGATGCAATCTGTCCAGGGGCCTCTGGTGCCCTGCCCCTGGGAGGGACTGGGTCAGGAACCTCTGGGCAGGTGACCAGGCCAACAGCCTTTTTGAAAGGGACTGATAAGGGGTGAGGAGAAGGAGGAATCTCAGGCCCACTTGAAGACAACAGCTAGTCTGGCATCTGTCAAACTGAAGCTCTCAACCCATGAGCAAAGCATGGAATTATTCGAGAAGGCCTCATCAGCACTCTGAAAACTTCAGTGAGCGTCATATGCGGTATGTATTGTTTCTGAAGTTTGTGTTCCAGACAAACTCTGGAAGTGTATATACATGCCAGGTCACGACACAAAACACAGCTCTGACGGTTGCCTGGGCAAGAGAGAACTGATACATATTCATCCAGTCTAACCCCACAGACGGGTAAACTGAGGCCACAGGAGAAATAATTCAGCCAAGGTCAGACATCTTGGAGTAGTGAGTGCAGCTGCCATTCCACAGGTGCCTCCTGGGGTGGGACACTTGCCACCCCCACTCTCAGGCAAGGGCAGTGCCTACCTGAGTGACACAGCAGCATGCCAGGCCGCCTGGTCTCTAAAGTTCTCAGAGCCCCCCATGACGCCTCCCTCAGAGCCCCAGGCCAGGCACAGCTTCGCAGCCCCGCTCACCCACGCAGTTGCCTTCAGGGTCCTGTAGGAAGCCCTCCATGCAGCGCTGCCGGGCCTGGCAGTAGAAGGATCCCTTGATGTTCTGGCAGGAGAAGCCCGCCTGGCAGGTGTGTGTGCCCATCGCACACTCGTCCACATCTGCCACACAGACGCCAGGTGTCAGAGCCCGGCGGGTGGGCAAGACGCTGTCCCTCAACCCCCTGCAGCCCTGCCCACACCTCCCTGACCTCAGACCACCATGACCTTGATGGTCACAAAGGTCTGCATCCCGGAAAGCTGGTGGAGCCACGTCCCTCATGTGGCCCATATCCCAGTTGGAACCATGGAAAAACCACATTGCCTTGGTCTCAAGCACTGAGATACACTTATCACTCAATCCCCATATCAGCCCTAGGAAGTAGAAGCTGTGTCTAGTTCCATCTTACAAAGGAAGAAACTGAGGCACAGACAAGCTCCCACAGGTGGGGAGTGCTGGGCTGAGACCAGATCCCAGGTGGTCTGGCCCACACGGTCCACGGGCAGACAGAATGGGGCTGACTGCTTAAATGCCTCAGGTGAGGTCATGCCTGGACACCCTCAGGAAGGTTGCAATGGGGGCAGACAGGCTCCACCCTCTGAGACCCTTCTGTCTCTGAACCTGCAAGGATCTCTTCCTTCTCAGTCCCAATGGGCCTCTGCCCAGGATACCCTTCCCAGGAACTTCTCATCACTCAGGTCTCAGCTCTGACCTCACCTCCTCCAGGGTCCTCCTTGGGCCCCCAACCACAGGAGCACCCAACCCGCGGCCCCTCCAACATCTCCCTGTGTGCATGTGTGGACCCATCTCCCCACCACGAGGTCAGAGAAGGGGCATGACATCCACCCTGGATCCCTGGTACCCAGATCCCTGCCAGGCACATAAAAGCAGCCCAGGAAATATTTGCTGAAAAAGTTGAACAAAAATTCTCCCTCTTCTTAGGCCAGAATAATCCAGTGAAAGGGACAGAATGATCTTTCTGTGATGCTCCACTCCAATGCATTGTAAGGGGAATGACTGGCCCCCAGGCACCAGCAAGCAATTGCAAAGCTGGAACAGACCCTGGTCTCCCTCCATCCAGCCTCAGAGAACCCATGTTCTGTCCCAAACACCATGTGTAGGGTCTTCCCACCTGCTGGAAGCCTGAGGGGAGTTTGCCAGAAGGGAGATGGCTCTGGGTAAACCAGGGATGGGGAGGGGCAGGCCCAGAGTAGGGCTGGGACAGGAGTGGGACCAGGGTGGAAGGGGTGGGGCTTCCAATCTCTCCCTCTCACCTTCACACAGGCCATCCTTGAGGACGTAGCCGGGCTCACAGGTGAGTGCCTTGTAGCAGCGAAAGGAGCCCAGCGTGTTCACGCAGTGCTCGCCCCGGCTGCACGTATGCAGGTCGGTCACACACTCGTTGATGTCTGCCAGGAAAGAGGCCATCAGAGCCTGCCAGGTGCTCCCAGGGCAGTGGCTGAGTGCAGACCTCAGACACCAGCAGGGAGGGGGCGCTGCCCTGCCCTCAAGGTGCTCCCCATCTAGAGACGGGGCACATGTCCCCTTATCCACACATCCCTTCATTCAACACAGATTTATGGAGCACCCACTATGCGCCAAGCGCTGTTCTTGGCACCAGGGATATCTCAGTGAATGAGACAGCCAGGAATCCCTGCCCCTGTGGAACAGACACTCAGGGGAGGGGACACAACAGACAGACACATAAACAAACATAAATGGAGGTGGTCATGACTGCTACAGATGAAAAGGAGAGCCCATGTGCAGCAGTGTGTGTGCAATTTTAAAGCAGAGGGGCAGGGATGGATTCTCAGAGAACAGGACATTTGAGCAAGAATGAAATGGTGACAGAATGAGCCACGCAGGTAGTCCAGGCAGTGGGGACAGGGATGCAAGGGCCCCGAGAAGGCAGCCTGCCAGGCAGGTTCAGGACCAGCCAGGAGGCAGGTGTGGCTGCAAAGACAGAAAGGACAGGAGGGTTATCAGGAAGGACAGTGGGAGCCAAAAAGGATCCGGGGCAGAGGAGGGACTGATCTGACTTACTTTGACCAGGGTACTCTGGCTGGGGGTGGGGTGAGGGTCCAGGCAGGAAATCTGGTGGCATGGGCCACCATTCATAGAGGTGGGAGAGAAGCAGCCAGTTCTAAAAGTATTGTGAAGGTAGAACTCACAGATCCATTGATGGATGAGATGAAGGTCAGAGAGAAAGAGGAGCCAGGGCTATTAGCTTGAAGCTGGACAGGTGCCAGTGCCAGCACCTGGGACAAGGCGGTGGAGAGGAGCAGGTGCAGGGGAAGGCAGGGAGGCCTCCTGGCCATTTGAGTTTAAGAACCAAGAGGACTTCCGGGTGTGGGACACAAGTATAAGAGGGATTCTATCCAACAAAGTCAAATATTGTGACCTGATTGTTTGGACCCTCAGATTAACCTGAAATTTAAATTTTTAAAAAAAGAGTCAAGGCTTGGCACCTGTAGCTCAAGTGGCTAGGGCGCAGCCACATACCAGAGCGGGCGGGTTCGAATCCAGCCCGGGCCCACCAAACAACAATGACAACCACAACCAAAAAGTAGCCGGGCGTTGTGGCAGGCACCTGTAGTCCCAGCTACTTGGGAGGCTGAGGCAAGAGAATCACTTAAGCCCAGGAGTTGGAGGTTGCTGTGAGCTGTGATGCCACAGCACTCTACCCAGGGTGACAGCTTGAGGCTCTGTCTCAAAAAAAAAAAAAAAAAGAGTCAAGAGGCAACATGCCTCTGAGTTCACACAGGGGGTCCAAGTAGAGACAGTGATTGGTAGTGGTCAGGTGGCTGAGGGCAGTAGGGGGAGAGGGCACATGGAGACCCATTCGTAGAAGACTCCAGGGATAAGCAGTTGAGGAGGACAGAAGCCAGCAAAGGAGAAAGGGGAGAGCAGCAGGGAGACTGGAGAACCATGGACACCACGAAGCCCAAACCACCAGGGTGAGGGCTGGGAAGGCTAGAGGAATGTGCCAGGTCCTGCCCACGGTGCTCCCTCTGGCAGGGGACACACATCCTCCTTCTGCGTATTCATTCACTGGACATGTTAACTAGCACCTAATCTGTGCCAGGTTCCGGCAGCCAAGTGGAGGAGGAGCTGCCCAGCCCCTGGCAAGCAGGCACAGGAGGGCACATGTTGTGCAGCCCTAGTCCTGGTCCTCAGGACAGGACAGGCAGGTAGGAGGGGATATTCAGGGCAGAGAATGTCCACTCGCTCCTGACCACAGATTTGCTTCTCAGGGGCGGTGACATTTCAGCTAAGCCTCCAAGAACAACTAGGGTGCCAAGTAGAGAGGTGTGGAGACAAGGGCATAGGGAAAGAACCAAATGACACACAGGCAGACAGAAGTGGACTTGGAGGGGTGGTGGGCTAGGAAGGAAGGAAGGCGAGATTTCTGGGCCAGCAGTTCCCAAGGAAGACTCGGCTGAGCAAGATAAAGATTTCTGATCCCAGGAGCCCAGAAACACACAGCGTGCAGAGCCTCCCACATCCTGGAGGAATCACGGCAATGAATGCAGCAGCCAGCCCTAACTGGGGCTCACCAGGGCAGCTTTTAGGACATTGTCCTGCCCCATTTCACAGGTGAGCAAATAGGTCTGTGACTGAACCACAGTCACACAGATGGCACCTGGCAGCAGCAAGAACAGAGGCAGAGCACCGGCCCAGAGCTGCGCCCTTTTCCACGCCGTCTAAGCCCTGTGCAGGGTGGGCCTCAGAGCCAGAGCGCCCCCCTTCACCCCCCTGCAGAGGCCACACCCAATAGCGTCCCACTCCACTCCACGTAGAGGCCTCCAGGGCCGGGAGCTCCCTATCTCTGCAGGTGCCTCAGCATAACACACGGTGGAATCAAAATAACGACATCAAGGGACAGCAAGCTCATCACAGGGACTGACTCGTTTCATCTCTGCGGTGCCCCTTTGAGGAGGGTGCTGTTATTTTCATTTACAGATGAGGAAACGCAAGCTCAGAGAGTTTACCTGCCTGGTTCAATGTCTTTTGACAAGAAAATGAAAACGCCACAAGCTAAACGCAGGCGCGCTCTTCATCCCAGCACAAGTCTCACTTGTCTGGGTTAGAAACACGCCCGGAGCAAACAGGCGCACCAGCAGGGGTCTGTAGGCGCTGAGAGATGACAAGATGAACAGGCGAGCCAGCAGAGAGGGAGGATAAAGAGGAGGACCCATGAGTGTGTGCAAGGAGTGTGGATGTGAGCTCGTCAACTCTGCTGAATGGAAAGCACCCTTGCTCTTTTAGTACTAGAACCCCTTTTCCAACCGCCTGTGAAGCCCTTTTAGTTCCAGGCAGCCAGGGGGGACCACACACTCTGGAGAGGTGAGAGGGAGAGAGCCCTGGAATCCCTGGCGGGATCTACCTTCCAGTTCACACAGACCCACCCCTGACAGGAGGAGCTGCCCAGCCCCTGGCAAGCAGGCCCAGGAGGGCACATGTTGTGCCCGTGGCTGGAGGCCTGGGGCAAACATGTCTGCAGTGGCCACTCAGCCCAGCACCATGGGTCCATCTGCCCAGCAGTGAAGAGGGAGGGAAGGGGCACATCCATGCTGGACGTGGTCCCCAAGCACAGAAAGACAGACAGGTCCCTCGTCATGTGCCCTGAACATGCTCTGCATTCTTCCTGCTGTTGTTCAAGCTGGTGTTCCCACCCCAGTGACCTCGTCACGTGCCCTGCACACACTCTGCACTGGTCCTGCCTCCACACTTTGGTTCAAGCTGGTTCCCACCCTTCCTGATTTCCAAGTCTCGTCTATCCTTAGAGACCCGTGCAATTCTACTTTCTCCAGAAAGCACCTCCACATGCCGCCAGCTGGATGACCTCGCTCTCTGCCTGTCTTTCTCTGTTGTAGCATTTACCACGGTTGGCTGCAAGTCCTGGCTTCTCTGAGTCTATCTCTAAGTGGGACCTTGAAATGGAGGAGGCCAGGGACTCGGGTCTCCTCCTTGAAACGTGTGAACACATCCAGTCCACCCTCCTAGCCACCTGCTGGGCACTCCCAAAGCCCTAGCCCCTACCCACACAAGCACTGAGAGACAGGAAGGAAGCGGTATTACCAAGCACTGGCCCCAGCTGGGCTGGGAGTGAGCCCTCACCTAGTCTTCCAACCCTGCTGTTACAGGGCAGAAACAGAGGCTCAGAGAGGAAAGCTCTAGCGCTCAGGGTCACACAACAGGTTACACAACAACCTGGTGGCAAGGCGGGGTCTTCCAGATCTCATCATCTGTCCACTCATCTCTGGAGGTGACTCTGGTCTCATCTGAGGACAATCTAAGCAGCTGATCTGATGTGCTCTGTCTGTTCACACATCACATAACCCTCAAAGGAGGATCAACAGCCTCCCTGTTACAGATGAGGAAACCACGGCTTGGAGAAGACAAGTCACTCATCCCAGGCTACAGGGCTTCCCGGGGTCCCGCTCAGAGCCCAGGCCTCCTGCTCCAGACCCCACACACACTACCCTGCTGCCAGCATGTCTGACCTCCTTCTCCTGTGGCCCAGGTAGGCTCAGTGACCCACCAAGGCACCATTCAGAGTTTCCTGACTCACAAACATGTCCCCAGGGAATGCAGCGTCCCAGCGGAGCCGGCAGACAAGTGGGACAGGACACAAGGATGGGAGGGCATGACACGGAGCATGGGTGCCGGCTGTGCTGAGAGCTCACATGCAAAGGGCAGGCCCTTTAGCATGTGGCCGCAGTGTGGCGGGCTTGGCGTGGAGCAGAGCAGAGAGCCGTGGCAGTGGGCGGCAGGCAGGGCTCCGGCTTACCCACACACTTCCTGTGCGCGTTGAGGATAAAGCCCTCAGCACAGACCACTGTGTGGTTGACACAGTAGAAGGATCCCAGGGTGTTCACACAGAACTGTCGCCGGCTACAATCGTGAGCACCCACCAGGCACTCGTCTTGGTCTAGTGGCAGCCACGGAAGGAAAAACAGAAGGGCCATTAGGGGGGCACATGACCTGCCACCGAGCATCCAGTGAGGGGGAAGCTGAGATCCAAGAGAGGCAGGGGCCTGCCCAGGGCCTCCCAGCCTATCTGTGGCACAGCTGGGTCTTGGGCCCAAGGCTGAGTGTGTAGCGCCGGGACCCACTGCCCAGGAGGACAGGTGGTGAGACTCTGAGGGCGCTGGGCCTACTCACAGTCACACAGCAGGGCAGGGCCACAGGCTGTCTCCCACACACTGTACACACCCCACGTCTACAGGCAGCCAAGGGGACCACATCACCAAAAGGGGTGCAAACTCAAGCATGTAGGGAGCCAGGCAGCAACAGAACTGGGAAAGAGCCATAGGGGGGACCCTCTAAGGACACTGTAGGGCCTGTGCTTTGTCCAAAGAGGGTCAGTGGCTTAAAACTTGTAATATCTGCCCTCATAGGCACATTTAATGAGTTTTAAGAGAAACCCACAATCTAGAAATGTTTCAAACATTCTTTAGCTTGTCATGGCTGGTAATTCACTTGATTAAAAACAACAGAACCACAGGACTCCTGCACAGGTCACGCTGCCCCTCAGAATGCCTGTGGCCACCCTCTGGCGTTGGCCCACAGCTCTCACTGCCAGGCCCGCCAGGGAGGATGGACAACGGGAGAGGTGCAGACATGGGCCAGGCTATATGGCTGGCAGAAGCAGAGGGACCTCGCAGGGCTGGGCCTGAAGGAGTCCTGACCCAAGAGAGATGCGTTCCTCACGTCTTCAGAACCCCAGGAGATGGGAGTGGGGGGAAAACACAGAGGATACAACACTGCCTGGACCCAAGCCCTGTTCCCACCACCTGAGAGACTGTCCTGCTGCCCACCACCACGCTATGCACAGGCAAGTCTGCTGTCCCCTCTAGGCTTGTGAGATGGTGTGTGTTCACATCCACTCTCAGATGGTACTGGACATGGGACTTCAGCTTCTGGGAGGGATGAAGGTATTTTCCCAGACAGACCTGACTTTGCTACCCCTAGATCTCATCTCCTGAAATTGTACTTGAACTGATGCATTTGCTAGACTCTTTGATTGCTCCCCACCTCCAGACATGAGGAGGTGGGTTCTCAAGACCTCTCAGGTTGGTTCTTCAGGCAGGATTCCCTATGGGAACCAACCCCCTGGGTGGGGGTCTGACGCCCCATTCTACAGTGGGGAGGTCCCAACCCACAGAGGCCCAACTGAGACAAGGCTTGGGCTTAAGCAGGGCTCCTGGGGTGAAAGGGATGTGCTTCGTGTGCCTTCTTGGGCCCTGCACGAGTAGCAGAGGCAGCTAATTGTTACCAATATCCATTCCCCCTTCTTGGTATTTATAACAGACCCAGCCAAGGGCTCGTATGCTCCAGCCTCTCTCCCACTGCCCACTGGGCACCCTTCTGGGTGTTGCCCTTAAAACAAATGGGCACTGCTTCCTTCTTTCCCTTTGTCCACTCAAGACTGGGATGTGAACTTGGTAGAAACAAAGCAGCTTCGGCCACACAGGCCAGGGCAAGCCTCAAGGACAAGGTAAGTCCAGACATGGTCCATGGACCAGCAGCACTATCATCACCAGGGACCTCATTAGCTATAAATTCTCAGGCCCCACCCCAGGCCCCCTGAATCAGGAGCTCTGGTGATTTGGTAAAATTCCCGACAGGTTTCCAGGGGGTTCAGAGGCACACTCAAGTTTGAGAACCACTGCTCTAGGAAATGGCAGAGCAACAAGATGGAAGGAGCCTGGGATCCTGGGCCTTTTGCAACAGCACTGTGGCCCACCCTGGGGCACACATGCACATGTGATGTGACAGATAGTTACTGTTTAAGCTGCCCTATCGGGGGCTCTTCATCACAGCAGCCAAATCTGCTCCCTCATGAACTCAACTAGTTCTAGGTCATAGCTAGCCCCACCTGGGGGCCCTCATCACAGGCCAGCTCAGATTTGCACAGATAGCAGGGAAGCCCTGAAATACTCACCTTCACAGGACACGCCGTCCGCCATGATGGCATAGCCAGGAAAGCAGGAGCACATGGCCGAGCTCCCAACAATGCTGCACACCTGTTTGCAGGGCCCGTTGTCTGGAGGGAACCACACAGAAGTCAGAGACCACCAGGCTGTGGCATTGGCCCACAGCGGCTTGTCTGCTGAGCTCTGACCTACAGGTCAGACACTCAGGAGGCGGGAGACTGGGAAACAAGGAAGCCCCTTCCTGGGCCTTTTCACAGGTTCACCCGGTCAGACAGTTCCAACACCAGCTGGTGTCAGGGATGACCTTCTGGGTCTGCCTGTACCACCACTCAGGTTGAACCCATCCCTCAAACACAGTGACGACAGTGAGAACGACACGGAGGTAAGGAGACAGAGAAGGAGGAAGAGAAAGAAGGCAGGAAGAAGAAAGAGAGGAGAGGAGAGGGGAGGAGACTGGGGAAGGGAATTTTCTAGGCGTTGCTGAATACAGCCTGCACAGCCATTCAGCAAGCAAAGATTTCATTGTCTCAATGTTATAGGAATAGAGACCAAAAGCAGTTAACTGGCTTGCTTAGGGTCACACAGAGCCCCCTCAATCTCACCTCTTCAGCTACCTTCTCAGCTCCTCACCCAACCTCAGACAGGGAAGCCCCACCAACCCCCAGTGCAGAAAGCACCCGGGGGCAGGAGCCATCTCGCATACTCCCAGCACCAGAGGGCTCACCGCCCCCAAGCAGCTTGGACCCACCACTGGCCTAGGCCCTATTCAGGGACACCACACCCTCTGCTTACCTTTACAGGTGTTGGGCTGCGGCAGTGGCAGAGGGATGATGTTGGGGGACACTTGGGCAAATTCTGACCTCAGTGCAGGCTTCTGTGTGGCCTCTGGCCGTGAGGAGTCACTGTCTGTCAAGGGCAGAGCAAGCAAAAGGAGGGTGTCTCATGCTTCAGCCAGGCCTCAGGCACTAACAGGCACATGTCCTTCTCCCACTTGGGCATTTAATCCCCTACCTTAGTTAAGGAGAGAGGAAACTGAGGCTAGGGGTACAGATAAACCTTGGGCAAGATCAACCTCAGCTACTTAGGGCAGAGAGAGGTGGAAGGAAAGGAGGCAGAGAAGAAGAGTGAGGAAGGAGGAGAAGAACGTCTAGACTGAAAGGAAATCAATCCCTGAGCAGCTGTCTGGGAGAAAGGCCTGCTGGGCCACCACTAGCCCAGCAAGAGCCTCTGTGGCCTGAGCTCAAATCTAGGGCAGGCCACGGGGGCCCAGTCACTGCAGATAGAGCTAGTGGAGGGAAACCTGTCTACTCAGCCCCTCAAATCCCCATTGCTGGGGGCCTCTGGCTCCTGCAGGTTCTGACATGTGGGGTGGCAGACAGTGACAAGGCCCCGTGGTACCCACCCCAGGAATACCGCACTACATGGGTAAGATCAGCTGTGCCCACAGCTCTACCCTTGCGATCAGGGCCCTCACCTGGGCGGCAGGTGCGGCCATCGTCCTGCAGTGAAAAGCCAGGAAAGCAGGCACAGTGGTAGGAGCCCACAGTGTTGATGCAGAGGTGCTGGCACAGCTCCCCCGGGAGGAGCAGACACTCATCCTGGTCATCCCCAGGCAGGCTGTTGGGCAGCTCGGCCTCCGTGCCCAGCGACAGGGCCTCTCGGGCTGCCACATCTGCCTCTGAAACTAGGGTGGGGGTTAGCGTTCAAGATAGCCAAGACCACGGGCTTCAGGAAACCAGTACAGGTCCTCATCAGAACTTCTGTGCGCCCAGCAGATGAAAGATAAATGGACAGACAGGTGGACAGATAGATGATGGGTGAGTAAGTGGATGGATGGAAGGATAGGTGGGTGGAAGGATGGACAGGTGGATGGCTGAATGGATGGACAGATAGGCGGAGAGATGGACAAACAGGCAGATGGACAGATGGATGAATGGAGAGATGGGGGGATAGATGAACAAAGAGGTGGACAGATGAGTGGATGGATGAATGGATGGGCGGACAGGAAGATGGCTAGAGAGACGGATGGATGGGTGGATGAATGAATGGACGGATGGGTGGATGAATGGATGGGCAGACAGGAAGATGGCTAGAGAGACGGACGGATGGATGGATGAATGGATGGACGGACAGGAAGATGGCTAGAGAGACGGACGGATGGGTGGATGAATGAGTGGCTGAGTGGACAGATGGGTGGATGGATGAATGGATGGGCGGACAGGAAGATGGCTAGAGAGATGGACGGATGGATGGATAAATGGATGGGCGGACAGGAAGATGGCTAGAGAGACGGACGGATGAGATCGGAAAAGAAAACGTCTGAACACCAGTCACAGTAAGAATTATAGTATGCCCTCACAGGAATTAAGCTCGAGGGACGGAG
>CAUYRH010007815.1:0-48262 GCA_963574655.1 Perodicticus potto
GTATTTTTGGAGTAATGATATTGTTCTAAGTACCAAGGTTCTCTGTAAGAAAATAGCATGGTTAAAATGATTGTTTTGAGTACGAATGGCAGATCTATTTTTAGATCTCTAAGTATTCTCCAAACATCCTTCCAAAAGGAAAATACTAGTTTGCATTCCCACCGGCAATGTAAAAGTGTTCCCTTTTCTCTGCATCCACGCCCTTGGATTGGGAGAAAATGTTTTCTATTTTTTATTCTCTTTGCCTTTTCATTTTTCTTTTTCATTTTCCTTTTGTTTTCTCTTTGCACTTTCCATGTTAATGCTGACAAATTTTATTGAGATTAGGTAAAGTGGTGGTGAAACATTGTGTAAAATGTATAGGCTTGTGTAAAATGTAAAGACAGAACTCTTATAGAATAACCTGTTTTACTGTTGGAAATTGATGGAAAATTTCTCAAATCCAGGATCCCTTGTCTTCCTGCAATGATCACAAAAACTAGGGGCAGTATTTACTTTTGTTCTGACAGAGGTTTCACAATATACTTCTCTGTAATTCTTTAATATCTGGTCAACTTGTCATCATTCTCAAACCTGTTAACTGGATAATGAAAGGTGTAAGAGGTGATGCCTAAAGACAAGAACACACTGGAGATGTTCAAGGCCAGGTTTATTGAAAGGAGAGGGTGACCCACCTGGGTAGTGCAAGGTGGTGTCTGCACCTGGGACAGTTAGAGCTCCCTTTTATATGGGGCCAGATGGGATGGGTAAATTTCACAGCTTGCCAGAAAGTTAGGGTCTTTGGGGAGAACTACTGGGAGGTGGAGCTAGCCAGCCCCTTTGTGTCTGTCTTAGGAGAAGAGGCAGCAGGGGAGGAGTGGAAAGGGTTTGTGTGTGGCTGGGTTAGGTTCCCCTGACAGATAGTCTTTATTTTTAATAACAATTTTGAACTCCTACTATGCAATGAAGTGACCAGCATAAAATGGACTGAGAAATAAAGTACATAAATTGCCAGTCACCTTGATTCCTCTTTGTTATTTCACGTGTCACATCAATCAAACAAACACATTGGCTTGACCTTCAAAATCTATTCTGAATCTGACCACCTCTTAAAGTCACCATTTCTGTTCCCTGCTTGCTTGTAATGGTAGTCTAAGCTATTAGCTTTTTAGGTGTGTACTATAGAATGTTTTAAATGCCCAAATGATTTCCCTTTTTCCACTCCTATCCCCACCCTCATATAAAAAGAATAAGCTTTTAAAATTGTAAATTAGATCATTTCATTTCCATTGTTTAAACCTCTCCAATTGCTTCTGATTGAATATGGATCAAATCCAAACTCCTTATCATGGTGCTCATGTCCTGGAAGGATCTGGCTCTCGCCTACCACACCTACACTGACATTGATTTCTGTGCTTTAGCCGCACTGGACTCTGCTTTCTAAACATGACAAGCTTGCCATTGTGGTTCCCTGTGCTTTAACCATTCTTTCACCCTGGGTTCCATCATCATGCTTCTTGTCATCCCAGTCTGCACTTCTCAGAGAGACTGCCTGAGCATCTAGTTATGCACATCTTTGTCCCCATCTCTGTTGTTTTTCCTTGTTCATTACCCAGTTTATCTTCTTTATATTACTTATGCCCATCTGAAATTATCAATTAATTTATATCTGTGTTTACTGTCTACCTTCCTAAAGCAGAATTGTGAGGTTATAAGAGCAGGATACCCATCTGTCTTGTTGACTGCAGTATCCTCAGCCCTGGGGACTGTGCCTGACACACTGGAGGTGCTCAATAAATGTTTGTTGAGAGAATAAATATCCCAAGAGTGTCATGCATTGAAGGGAACAAAGGATGTGTGGCATCTCCTACTTAAATCATGAGTTCTTTATGAGTTAGCCAGAAAGATTTGTCTCAAACAAGTCTGTTGTTATGAACATAAAGATATTTAAATAACTCATCCACATGTCATTTTCATAACCAAGAATGTACTGCAGCTCCTCAGCTACGGCGAAATGATTCCCAGAGGCTAAATGCCTAGTACCTTAAAATAAACATTGAAAAAAACCCCTTAGACGTGTATATGACAAAACCCACACAAGGCATGTATTTTTAGAGTGATCTGTCATGTGATTCTTAATTATTATCTCTGCTTATGCCAGAGAATAAGAAATGTGTCATGACAATCTCTTGGGTATTTCCTCCTAGGATTTATTGTCTAAGTTGTAACTCAATTTGGCTTGCAGAGCTTAATATGAAATATAAAATAATTGGTAGTTCTATAGTTATGAATCATTCAGGGAAATCAAATGGTAGAAAAGTGGCAGAGAGAATGAGGAGAACCAAGGGAGAAGAGCTGGCTGCTAGTAAGTCAGTCACCAAGGGGGATGCCTGAATTTTATTATTTTTTTTTTGCATCTTTGAAAATTCCGAATGCCTAATTTTTTTCTGTGCATCAAATAGGCATTCTATATTTGCATGAAAGAAACTATTTGCTAACTGGGGAAACTGAGGGAGAAAACATCCCATGATTTTAACCATTTTTAGATTATTGGTTAGTCAGGTTACAGAGATTTTATAATTTATAAACAACTATCATACTTATAAAATTTAATTCCCACACCCTGAGAATCAGGGGATAGTTTCTCCATTTTTCAAATTGGAAACTGAGTCTCAGAAAGATAAAGATATTGCTTAAATTCAGCAAGTAAGAGCCAAGGTGGGACATGGAACATACATAACACCTGTGTCTGTGCATATTTATTATTATTTCTCTTTTGTCTCACTTGTAAATAAATGATCAAGTTAGAATCTTTTGTTGTTGTCATTATATGGTCTATAAAGTTAAGCCATCAGTTCCTTTCTTCTAGACTGGCTTAATATGGACTAGCTCTTCTGGAAACTGCAAAAACCATAAATAAAATTAATTTTTCTCAGAATACTTAAATTTTATACTTTTCAGCTTATTGAAATCAGTTAAATATAAATTGTATATTTTCAGTAACTCCTTAAGGTATTGTGGTGCCTATTTTAGTATAGAAGATTATTCATCAAATAGGAGAATTATATTCTGCCACTTCATGACACATAATGTCAATTAAAAACCTATGCAATGATTTCCAAAATCAAAGTGATAGCTAGAAACTGACTTTAACTTTGACTCATTTTTTTTAAACTGCTGTTCATTACTATTCCATTGCTGGAATTGACTAGTTTTTATAGGTTACTTTACGTGTTAGACCCAGAAGTAAACTTAAGTTGAAGACATTAAAATAAAACTGAAACAAAGATCAGGTAAACCTGTGTTATCTTAAAGCAAATGGTACTTGCATGTAAATAAAGACAATATGGGCTAAAAGATTAAAAAAAAAGAAGCTTCTATTAAAGGAAATGATATTAATTCAATTAGGCTTTGTATTAAATATAGTTCCAGTAAACCTATTGTTGTTTTCACATGCTCTAACATTTTTTTTTCATTATGATGAAAAAATAATGGCTTAGAGTTAGTTATGCATTAATGTATTGGAATATTAATATGGAAGGGACCATTGAGGAAATCCTATTTAACCTCTAATACAAAACAGAAGCACCTTCTAAAGTGTTCCTGTGAGATGAGGTTTGGCCATTTCAAGTGTCTGCCATATCCCTGTTGAGAACTTCCTTCCTATAGGTTACAGGTGCTTGCTGTCAGGTGACCCCAGCATCCTGGTCACAGCTGGGAGGATTATGGTTGTGTGGCTGCCCAAAGGCAGCTATTTGGAGAAAGCAAACTGTAAGAGGGCCTGCGATGAGAAATCCAACAATGACACACTGGACTGCACGTCCACAGGACAAACTCTGATCATCTGCTAGGACCGTCCCAAGTAAGTGTGGAGAAAATCACCAGAGAGCAGAGATGGCAGAAGCCAAACCACAGAAAAGTATTTAGTGAGGAGGAGTCATGGGTCAGGAGAAGCCTTGAGAAGAAGAAGCCATGAGAAGCAAAGACATCGGGAAAAGCCGCCAGTTGGAGAAGGAAAGAGGACAAGTGAAGTCACAAACGTAGCTGATGCTGTCGAGTCAACAGAGCAGTTCTTGGATTCCAAAGATGCTATTGAATTCTGGCTATCAATACATAAACTTCATTTCTTCTTTAAAGATGGCTACGAGATTTCCGAGATGTCCTTTCTCACTAATGAATTTCCAGAGTGAACCCCTATTAACTAAGGTAACCAGACAATGCCTCAATTCAGTGTCAAATTCTAAGAGACGATCTAATTTGTTTGGATTTTCACTGGTTTTTTGTCAGCCCATTTCACTCTGAGACAGCTTTTAAAAATATTTTATTTATGTTAATTTAAACTTAATTCCTTACAATTATAATTTGTTAGCTCTAGTCAGACTGTAGAAAAACACTAAGTAAGTCTATTCCATTATATTTATGACAGTCTGTTAACTAACCATGGGAGCATTACCAAGTTTTAGCAGCTTTAAACCTCCGGCCATATATTTACACAAATTAAAAATTTCCCAAATTCTTGAGTAATGTCATGTGACATGGTCATAGAACTTTCAAATTCTTCAAGGTCAATGTCTGGTTTTCTTTTAGTGAAACCTTTTTAAGGTTTCATTCAGAGCTAGGCATACACCTTAGCCTCCCTTGATGTAGATAGACTGTACGTTTCTATCAGTGCAGCCTAAGATTTCATTAACCTCTGCTTTTCCCTTTATCTTATGGCTCCTTCAGGGCATTTTAAAAGGCGCCGTTTGTTGTCCTGAATTTATTCTTATAAAATGGGACATTTAAAATATGAATGCTGGATTTAAATTCTCTCTATTCAATTTAGTCTTAATGCACCAAGGTACAGTAGTTCACACCTGCAATCTTAGAATTCTGAGAGGCTGAGTTGGGATTGCTTGAGCTCAGGAGTTTGAGGCCAGCTAGAGAAAAGCAAGACATCATCTCTAAAAAATAGAAAAATCAGCCAGTATTGTGCTGCATGCCTGTAGTCCCAACTGCTCTGGAGGTTGAGGCAGGAGAATTGCTTGAGCCCAGTAGTTTGAGGTTGCTATGAGCTAGGTTGAGGCCATGGCACTCTAGGCCAGGCAACAGAGTGAGACTCTGCCTCAAAAATAAATAAATAAATAAATAAATAAATAAATAAATAAATAAATAAATAATACATAAACAAGTAAATTAATAAATGAATAAATTTAGTCTTAAGGGTTTAACATCTATTATAGTCTTTTGCTGTCTTTTCCAAACTGTTCTTTGGAACATTCATGTCCACAAATGTAGTAATAACACACAGGTTTATACAATATACACTCATATTTCCCATGATATTATAAGTTCGAGATGTTCTGGGCTAAAGAAGGATTAATACATATATTTCTTCACGTTCCTCAGACCCTAACTAATATCTGGAAGAGAGAAAAGGTATAAACTGTTTCTCTAAAAGCATTTACTGTGAAACTTTTTGTAGAACAACTGCCAACATTTGCAGGACCACAAGTATATTTGTGACCCCAAGCATTTATGACTCTTCCTGAGTCACAGGCTCCTAATCCACTAACATGAGGATAATATTTGCCACATAAAGTTGTTGTGAATATTGAAGGAGGCGATGTATTTCCAGCACTGCTTTCAACGCTTGACCCACAGAAAGGGCTCAAAGGCTCAAACAGTGCTTCTTCTTCCTCTTATTTTCTTTTAAGATTTTTAGTGCACTGCATGATTTTTCTTAATATATTATTATATTTCATAATCTAAATCCACAAACCACTCTTGTCTTCAGTTTTTCCATAGAATTACAGGCATCTTTTCCCCTACAGTTTTTTCTTTATTCTTCATAGTTTGCACTTTTACCTAGAAGTATCTTAGTCTTCTATACAAATATAGAAATTCCACTTTGCTAGCTAGTTTTGATTAAGTTCAATTCAACAACTGTCCCTTGAGAATTCTTGCTAAGTGCATTGACCTTGGCCACCTTTGCCATGAACCATAAATTATTCCCCTCTTCATTCCCCTTTCTCACTTCTCTGAGTGCTATCCTGTTGGGTCTAAGGGTTTCAGACTTGCTTTCCCTATCTTTATCCAGTCTATAAATCAGACCAACAGCTCTTGCCCTCAAGATAAATAAATAGCTGTTTATAATATATTAATTACTATACATGAAGACTCAATCTCGAAGTGATCTTGGCTGATATTTTAAAAACATTTTTTAGGCTTTTTTTTGTCTCTTACTATTTTGCCTGTGGTAGAAATTAAAGTAATACATGAAAATGAAACAGGGATTAGGACCATATTGGCAACTCCTCTGTTTTGATGGACTCCCTCTTCATACAAAAGTAGCAGTGGGTGTGCCTCCCCACCCAGGTGTTTGTGGGTTGTCCCAGAGAAGGCCCCAGCTGCCTCTTTCAGCAGTGACGTGCAGTGACCCAGAATGATCAATGCAGAAAAGGAAGGGAGAGTAGGGGCATAAGATGTGACAGAGACAGCACAATTTTTTTCTTTTAATTTTGAGACAGACTGTCACTCTGCTGCCCAGCTAGAATGCAGTGGCATAATCATAGCTCACTGCAAACTCAAACTGTGGGCTCAAGCTATCCTTTTGCCTCAGCTTCTCTAGGGACTGGGACTACAGGCGTGCACCACAACACCAAGATAATTTTTGTATCATTTGTAGAGAGATGGTCTTGCTCTTACTCAGGCTGTTCTCCAACTCCTGGCTTCAAACAATCTTCCTGCCTTGGCCTCCCAAAGTGTGAGAATTATAGGTATGATCCACCATGCCCTACTAGCACATAAAAAAAAAAATAACAACTCCTAATCAATTTGATCAATTTCAATCAATATTAGAACCTATTTTAATTTATTTTCTCCTGATAATAACTAGCCTATAGAAGAGGTTATGTTAAGAACTCATAAGTATCAGTAGAACTTTCAAAATAACTCTGAGTCTACTTCCTACCATTTGTGAACCTATGATCCCCAGCCTGGGGATGCATATTAGAGAAAGGGGGGTAGCACCTGCGGGTTATCGTGATCTTACTCATGCATCGATGGGAAATCAGTACCCTTTCAAGCCTCTAAATGTCTTTTATGAATTCAATGAAGAAATGAAGACTTGTTTTTCAATCTGGAAAAAAGGAAGTTATATTAGACTTACAATTTGATTCTCATCAACAACATTGTTCTGATAAATAACTGGTGTGTATGTGCATGTGAGTGTGTGAATTATATTGTCAAATTTTGAAGGAGATAGCATTAATCTTTAGTACTCCCATCTGCTCCTAATTTCCTATGGACAGGCTTGCCCATATTTTTCTGGAGATACTGTGTGTTTGGTTTCAGATCACTTCAATAAACTGAATATCGCAATAAAGCGGGCCACACAAAGTTTTTGGTTTCCCAGTGCTAATAAAAGTTATGCTTACAGTATACTGCAGTCTATTAAGTGCGCAATGGCACTATGTCTAAAAAAGTGTGGATATCTTAATTAAAAATATTTCACAGCTAAAAATGCTAATAGTCATCCCAGCCTTCAACCAGTCATATTCTGTCTGTTGGTAGAGAGGTTTGCCTGTAGTTTATGACTGCTGACTGATTAGAGTCTTGGTTGCTGAAGGGTGAAGTAAATGCGGCAATTTTCTAAAATAAGATAATACATTTTGCTTCATCAATTGATTCTTCCTCTCACAAAAGATTTTTTCCATAGCGTGCCGTGCTGTTAAAAAGCATTTTAATCACAGGAGAGCTAACTTTCTTCAGAACTGAAGTCAATCTATCAATCCTTTCAAGCTCTGACACTGCTTTATCAACTAAGGTTATGGAATACTCTAAATCCTTTGTTATTATTTCAACAATATTTGCAGCATATTCACTAGGAGTCGTTTCCATTTTAAGAAACCACTTTCTTTTTTCATTCATCAGATGCGGCTCCTCATCTGTTCAATTTTTACCATGAGGTTGCAGCAATTCATCTTAAAGCTCCACCACTAATTCTAGCTTTATTAGCATTTTCATCATCTTCATAATTACACCTTTTACTTAAAGTCTTGAATCCCCAAAAGTAACCAATGAGAGTTGGAATCAACTTCTTCCAAACTCCTGTTGTGCTGATATTTTGACCTTCTCCGAAGCATCACGAATGTTCTTAATAACATCTATAATCGTGAATCCCTTCCAGAAGGTTTTCAATGAGTTTCGCACAGATTCATCAGAGAAATTACTATCTGTGGCAGCTATAATCCACAAAAATAAAACTTGAAAGTCAAAATTGCTTCTTAATCTGTAGGCTGAAAACTGGATGTTGTGTTAGCAGATATGAAAATATTAATCCTTTTCATCTCCATCACTATTCTTGAATGACCAGGTACATTATTAATGAGGCTTAATATTTTGAAAAAGTCTTTTATTCTGAAAAGCAGTTCTCGTATGGGTTTAAAATGTTCCATAAATCATGCTATAAACAGATATGGTATCATCTATACTTTGTTATTCTATATATGGAGTATAGGCAGAGATGAATTAGCAGAACTCTGAATGGCCCTAGGATTTTCAGAATGGTAAATGAATATTGACTTTGTCTTGAACTCACCAGCTGCATTAGCCCCTAACGAGAGAGTCGGCCAGACATTGCCTTCTCCTCTTTAGCTATGAAAGACCTGTATAGTATCTTCTTTCAATAAGGCCATTTTCATCTGCATCAAAAACTTGTCCTTTTGTGTAGCCATCTTAGCTAAACCTTCTGGATAACTTAGTGTAGCTTCTACATCAACACTTACTGTTTCAACTTGCACTTTTATGTTATGAACATGGCTTCTTTCCTTGAATATTTTGAACTAACTTCTGCTAGCTTTCAACTTGTCTCCTGCAATTTCTTCATCTCTTTTAACCTTTATAGAATTGAAGAGACTTAGGGTCTTACCCTGGATAGGCTCTGTCTTAATGCTGTGACTAGTTTGATCTATCTTGACCACTCAAACTTTTCCCATATCAGCAGTGAGGCTGCTGCACATTTGTGGTTCACTTTTAATTTCCTTCGAATATTTTTTCTTTGCATTTAAAACTTGACTAACTGGCACCAGAGGCCTATCTTTCAGACTATTTTGGCTGTTGACATACCTTTATTACTAAGCTTAATTATTTGTAGCTTTTTATTTAAAGTGAGAGATGTCTGATTCTTCTTTTCATGCAGACATATACAGAGGCCATTGTAGAGTTATTGACTGGCCTAATTTCAATATTGTTGTGTCTCAGGGACTTGGAGGCCTGAGGAGAAGAGAGAGATTGGGGAGCATCTAGTCAGTGGATAATGGTCTGTTCAGAAGTTCTATTTCTTCCTGATTGAGCCTACGGAGGTTATGTGGTTCTAAGAATTTGTCCATTTTCTTAATGTTTTCAAGTTTGTGTGCATAGATATATTTAAAATATTTTAAGCTAATATTTTTATTTCCATGCTATCAGTTGTAATAGCTAATTTTCCATTTATGATCAAGCTTATTAGAGCCTTTACATGTCTGTTTCTAGTTAATCTAGGAAGAGTTCTATTGATCTTGTTTATCTCTTGAAAGAACCAACTCTTTGTGATGTTCTTTATAATTCTTTTGTTATCAATTCTATTTGGTTCTACCCTGACTTTAGTTATGTTTTTCCCTCCTGCTTGGTTGGAGATTTGTTTGATTTTCTTTTTCTAATTCCTTGAGATGAGTAATTAGATTGTTGATTTGCAATCTTTCTGTATTTTTGATGTAGGTATTTTAAGGCTATGAATTTTCCTCACAGGACTACCTTTGCTGTGTCTCATAGATTTTGATAACTTGTACCCTTTTCATTGTTCATTTTGATGAATCTCATGCTTTCCATCTTAATTTCATTATTGACCAAGGGTAGTTCAGCATCAGGATGCTTAATTTCCATGACTTTGTGTAGATTTGAATGTTACTCTCAGAATGCATTTATAATTTTATTGTATTGTGGTTTGAGAAGATACATTGTATGATTTCCATTTTTTGACTTTGCTGAAACACATTTTATGAGATAAGATATGATAAATCTTGGAGAATGTCCCATATGCTGATGAGAAGAATGTATATTCCACAGTTTTGAGGTATGATGTTCTGTAAATGTCTATTAGTTCCATTTGTTCTAAAGTCTCATTTAAGCTGAATTTTTCTTTTTTGATTTTCTGCTTCAGTGATCTGTCCAGTTTTTTGAATAGGTTGTTGAAATCCTCAGCAATTAATGATACTGCTATTTATCTTTTTGCTTAGATCTAGCAGGATTTGCTTTATGAATCTGAGGGCTCCTGTGTTAGGTGCACATATATTTAGAATTGTTATATCTTCTTGTGGAATTACTCTTTTTACCATTATCTAATGATCATCTTTGTCTTTCTTTGATGTTCATTTAAAGTTTATTTTGTCTGACACACGAATGGCTCTTTTGATGTTCACTTACATGGAATGTTTTTTGCTACCCCTTCACTTCACCTTCAGTCTGTGTGAGTCTTTATTGGGTAGATATGCTTCCTAGAAACAGGAACTACTTGGCTTGTATTTTTCTTATCCATTCAGCCAACCTATGTCTCTTGAGATGGGGATTGAAGCCATTCACATTTATTGAAAGAACTGGTGGCGGATTTCTGTTTATTCCAATGAATACAAATTTATTGCTTTGTTTTACCTCTTGAGCCATTGTGGTGTCTGATCTCTGACCTTTATCTTTTGAGTGATTTTACACTCGTAGATGTATATAGTGCTAATCAGTACTGAGTACTTCCTGCAGGGCAGATCTGTTTGACAAATTCCCTCAGTGTTTACTTGTCTGAGAAATTCTTTATTTCTCCCTCATATAGAACCTTAGTTTTGCAAGATATGAATTTCTAGATGGGTTGCTATTCTGTTTGAGAAGACTTAGAATGGGGGCTTAGACTCTTCTGGCTTACAAGAGTTTAGTTGAGAAATCTCCAGTTAGTCTGTTCAGTTTTCCCTTGTAAGTTACCCTAATGCTTTCATCTTATGGTTCATAGGAGTTCTTCTTTTGTGTTAACTTTGTCCAGTCTGATGACAATGTGTTGTGGTGATTATCTCTTGGTGATAAATCTCCCAGGAGTCCATTGAGCTTTTAGTACCTGGATATCTAAATTCATAGCAAGACCAGGGTATTTTCTCTCAGTTATTTCCCCCAAAAGTTTTCCAGCCCATAAGTATTTTCTTCTTCATCCTCAGGGATGCCTATGATTCTTGTATTAACCCTGTTTTCATAATCTCATATTTCTTATAGGCTTTGTTCATTCTTCTTATTTCTCTGTTCTTTCTCTTTGACTGACTTATTTAATTCAAAGCTTTTTTCCTTCATGTGCTGAGATTCTTTCTTCTGCCCAATCTAGCCTATTCTTAAGCTATTTCACTATTTTGCTTTTGAATCACTTTTTAATCTCCAAAAGCTGTTAAATTTTTTAATACTTCAAATTCTTTAGCGAATTTTTAATTAATTTCTTACATTGTTTTTGTGGTTTCTATTTTTTCTTATATTTCATTGAGCTTGCTTGCAATCCATATTCAAAATTCATCAATCATTACAATATTTCTGTTTTAGTTTATTTCTATTTGCTGATTCCTTCCCATATGACCTTCATACCAAAACTCATGAGTGCTAGACCTGGCTTATGGTCCTGTCTACAGGTCCCTGAAGATTGGTTCCTGACCATGCCAGGTAGAGGAATGTTGGTCCTGAGTTTCCTGCCAGATGTTCTGTTAGGTTTGTTGAACCTCTCAAGTTACTTATATTGTCTTCACTTTTTCCCTACAGTGTGTAATGAGTTATATCTTCCAGCTTACTCTCTAAGATGCTGGGTGGTACTTGTGAGTATGAGTCATCTGTTCCCTGTTTGCTTGAGTTAGAAGGCACTAGGCTTAGCTATGTGTTTATTCCCTTTGGATTGACTGACTGAAGTTTATGTGAAGAGCTAGCTGCTGAGATGTTCTTTTTTGCTTGTGGTAAGCTCTGGTTCCCTAGGTGGGGTAAATGAATATCCCAAGCTTCAAGAGGAACCTGTAACTGAGGGAGTTTCTTTATCTCTACACCACCTGAGGTGGGGGAAGGAGCAAGGAAGATTGTGGTTGGTTTGAGAGATGTGGAAAGGCTTTGCACAGCCTCAGCAGGGTTCAGAGGTTGCTTTTCTGGCCACTGGAGGAGCTGCTGGTATTAAGTTCAGTGCAATCTCTCCAAGCTGAGAAGGTTGTTTCGAAAGGAGGAGGGTTAAATGGTTGAGTATTGAGGCCCTTGCTTAGGCTTTTTCCATCTTTGTCCACTAGCAAAGTTTCTCTGCATGGTAGTGTTAGCACCCTCCCTAATCACTGCTCCTAGGAAGCCCACTGAGGGAAGGACACTCCCCTCAGGTAAGTCCATGTGAGTTCCCTAACCACCTGAGACTGGCCTATAACTTCTCCTCAGTCTGTGTGTCTGATCTAGTAGCATGAGTCTCCTCAGAACTGTGGGGAGTAGACAGCTCCACAACTGTGCACCCTTGTTCCACAGCAAGACTAGAATGGGAGAGAAGTAGGCCTTTCTATCCACAGAGGCCTCAGCCAGGGGCATGTGGGAAGAAGTAGCCACTTGCAAATCTCTTGGCTTAAGCTACACTCCCTATTGTAGTGAGTGAGGGGAGGTGCCATTCCTCCTGTCCAGCTGGAAAGCCCAAGGCATTTGGTTGCTAAGGGAACCAGGAGCTAGGATAATTCACTCTGAGTGCCCCACTACTATCCAAAATGGCTGTTCTCTAGCAAGGATGAGTGGGGGGCAGGTGTGCTCATACATTCCCATTCCTCAGCATCCCTACACACTCTCCCATAGGATATGTCTGTGGGGGCTTCCCTGCCACCCAATCCCAGGAATAAGACCTCTCTCCTTTGCGTCCCTGCACAGCTCTGATGTTCACAGGGCCTGACTTGCCTGTTTAAGTTGCCAGCATATAATCTTGCAAAAATATTGGGCTCTTGTTAGATTCCATATGAAATTTAGTATTTTTTCCACCTAATTGTGTGAAAAATGACATTGCTTTTTGATGAGAATTGTATTGAATCTGTAAATCACTTTGGGTAGTACAGACATTAAGATTGCTTCTTCCTGTCCATAAACATAAGATGTTTTTCCATTTGTTTGTGTCATCTACAATTGCTTGCATCAGAGTTTTGTAGTTTTCTTTGCAGAAATCTTTCATTTACTTGGTTAAGTACAGTCAGTATTTTGAAGATTTTTGCAGGTATTGTATACATGATTGATTTCCTGATTTAATTTTTGACTTGGCTGTTATTACTCCAGAGAAATGCTGTTTATTCACGAACACTGATATTGTAACTTCATACTTTACTGAATTCCTTTACCAATTCTAGGAGTTTTTTTGAGTAATCTTTGGGGTTTTATAGATATAAGACCAAATCGTTGACCAATAGGAATAATTTTACTTCCTCTTCTCTGATCTAGATGTTTTTATTTATTTTTTCTTGCTCAATATCTCTGTCAGGACTTTCAGCACTGTTCAGGAGAAGTATGAAAGTCTGCATCCTTATCTTTGTTCCACTTCCTAATAGGAAGGCTTTCAAATTTCCCCATTCAGTATGATGTTGGATGTGGGTTTGTCATGTGTGCTTTTATTGTTTTGAGATACAGTAAGGATGCTGGATTTGATCAAATACCTTTTCTGCATCTATTGAGCTGATCATTTTAGTTTTTAATTCTTTTTATGAGGTGAATCACACTTGTTGATTTCCATATGTTGAACTATCTTTGCTAAGGAGGGCATTCTCTCTAACTCATTCAATGAGACCAATATCACCCATATTCCAAAGCCAGGAAAGGGCACAATAGAAAAGAAAGGTGCAGACTAATATTTTTGATGAACATAGATGCAAAAATCCTCAACAAATACCAGTAAACTAAATGCAAAAGCACATCAAAATGATAATCCACTCCTCTATCTGGTTCTCTCATTGCTCCTGTTGCAGGTCTCTGGAGTCTCCGTCAGGTGGCAAGAGGAGAGACAGCAGCCAGGTAGCCCGCCTGTGTGTGAAAGCTCCTGGTGGGCTGCGGCTGGCAGGCACCTGTACACACCCTGGCTGCCTACAATATGGTGAAGAGGAAGGTCAGATCTGCTGAAGGCACAGTGAAAGAAGAGCCCCAGAGGAGAGTGGCATAGTTGTCAGCTAAACCTGTGCCTGCGAAAGGGGAATGAAGCCAAAACAGATAAATCTTCAGACAAAAAGTGCAACCAAAAGGGCCAAGGGGAACAAAGGAAAAACAGGCCATAGTGGCTAGCCAAGAAACAAAAGCAGATTTGCCTGCAGAAAATGGAGAAACTAAAACTGATGAAGCAAGAGAGAAAGAAGCCGAGTCTGATTAATATCACACACCATGTCTTGTCAGTGGTTCCTGTCTCCCTTCAGACCAGAGGAATGCTTTTATCAAACATTATGCGCATGCAAGGTTTTTAGTAAGTCTAGAGAGCTTTTTTAAAGGGAGGGAATCCCACGTCATCTCATTTTTTTTCTTTTTTATTAAATCATAGCTGTGTACATTAGTGCAATCAAGGGGTACAATGTGCTGGCTTCATATACAATCTGAAATGTTTTCATCAAACTGTTGAACATATCCTTCATGGCATTTTCTTAGTTATTGTATGAAGATATTTATATTCTGCATTTAGTAAGTTTCGCCTGTACCCTTCTAAGATGCACCATAGGTGTGGCCCCACCAATTACCCTCCCTTCACCCCAACCTCCCCCCCTTCCCATATTCTTGTGCTATACTTGGGTTTTAGCCTTCATATGAAACCTTTAAATTAGCTTCGCAGTAGGGCTGAGTACATTGGATACTTTTTCTTCCATTCTTGATCATCTCATTTTTTAAGTGTAAGTTTTTTTAAGAGGTAAAATCATTCACTGATGGTTTATTTTTTGGTACAACCAGAAAATAGTGTGAGATGTTGAATTATGGGAGTCTTTGACTGTCTTGGATGTCACTGTAACATTCATAGATGGGGGTTAGACTTTATATCCTATAATACAAAGCATAATAAATGGCAATATGGAGTCCCAGTCCCGCATTTGATGTCTTCAACATTTTAAATTACTTCCATTTCCATGTTGTTTTTTAGTAGAATTGTTTCCTAAAGAAAACCACGCCCTTGATCATTTCTCTCCCTCTCTGAATTGCATATACTCTGTAAATTTTTTTGTCATGATAGACCTCTTTTCCTAATAACTTTGTTAATATTGCTGTGAAAGATTAAAAATGTGAGTATGTAGTATACGTGGTAATACATTGTCAATTGGTGGGACTTATGTCACAGCTTACCAACAGTTGGAGATACTGGTAGTTGATGTCCTCCTGAGGAAAATTTGTAACCAAATTTTAAGCTGGAGAGTCACTGTAATAACTGTTTTAAAAAGAATTACAATAAATGGCTTTTTAGATTTTGAGTATGTATGTTAAGAATCGTGTACAAATTGAAATGTCCATGCTGATCATCAACAACCATTAAAATCTCAATTACAAAAGAAAAAATGATAATTCACCATAATTAACTGCTATAGCTTTTTAATTTTTCCCTGAAAGGAGAGACTAGAGAACTAGAGAAGGCAGGAAAGAGGGGAATGCCCTTCCTCTCTGATGAAATGAAGCTCTGGGAAAGTCTTCCCAATGAGAAGCAGGTCTTTGTTATGAAGAAGACGCTGAAGATACTTCATAATAATTACCCTTCCCCTTTTCCTGTCAGATTCAGGAGGCCTTTTTTCTTAGGTCTCCCCTGTGAGAACCTGTCCCTGTGAGATCCTAGCCATGTTCTTGCAGGTAAAGCTCACATATGTGTGGGTGTACCCAGAAAACTGTGGCCCTCACCAGCCTTTCCTCTCATGTCAGTCCACACTCAGTCTCCAGCAATTTGTCAAAATTACTGTGTGTTTCTAACAGTTCATGGTTTCAGCAGCTCCCATTCCAGGTAAGCAGATCTCAGCTGTGTCTCTATGGATGAAATTTTCTCTGCACATGTTTGGGTAGTGTTTTGCCTTGAAACTTCGATTCTCAGAAAGGTCCAAGAGAAGTCATTGATTTTGTCTACACTGCTTCTGTTGTTGTTATTGTTGTCATTGCAAGAATGAAAGTGATGACTTTCATCCTTATTACACAACAGATGTGGATGTGAAACTGGAAGTCCTGAATTCTTCTGTGTTCAACATTTACAATTGCACTCTAAGTGAAAATGTAAAGAATATGGTCACCCAGTATGAAGATGAAATAAGTCAATAGGAATAGTGACCAAATAAGGTGGCAGATTTGTGACTTGTAAAACTAGAACAGTGGCATGAATTTAACCTTTATTTATAAAGTTATCCTAAGAAGGATAAACTGAAATCCTACCTTGGGTTCAAAACACATTTTCAAAGATAGAAGAGGGAGCTTATTTTTAATAACAACATCCATGAAAAAGATGTAGAGCTCTGAATCATTTTCATTATTATGAGTCAACATGAAGATCAGCTTCCAAAATAATAAAAGTATCAGTTCACCAAAGTGCTTATAGGCATGAATCAAGGAAAAGATCAATCTTCAAATACATTGGGTTAAACTTCTTTATATATTTATAGAGCCTTACTCTGTTGTCCTGGGTAGAGTGTGGGGCCATCATAGCTTACAGCAACTTCAATCTCTTAGCTCAAGCTATCCTCTTGCCTCAGCTTCCTGAGTAGCTGGGACTACAGGTGCCTGCCACAACACCTAGCTAGTTTTTCTATTTTTAGCAGACAAGTTCTTGCTCTTGCTGCAGGTGGACTTGAACTCCTGAGTGCAAGCAATTCACCGAACTCAGCCTCCCAGAGTGCTAAGATTATATGCTTGAGCCACTGCTCCTGGCCCTAAACCTCTTGTTGTAATAAAGAACATCTTGAAATCTTTAACACATTCAAGTTCTTAGGATTTTGTAGGAGGATAAAGATCCTGCAGCATTTCCCAAATTCATTTGACCATAGATCTGTTTTAGAATTCTGCCTATGGCATTTAATAATTATGAAACACTGGGTAAAAAGCATGACCTCCAAGGATCTTGGTTTTCTCCTTTATATAATAGAAATAATGATTCCTACTTCACAATCTTGCTGTGAAAATTTGATGTGAATAATGCTGAAAATATTTGCCATAGTGCTGGGGATATTAAGTGCTGAGTTGATGTTGGCTTTTAAAAAGTTATTTTGAAAAATTGATGGGCATAGTGTTTAAAAAGATATCTGCAAAGAGGTCATATTTAAGGTATTTAGCAACTGATATGATTAGGGCATCAATGTATCCAAATGAACATGGACATTGGTTCAGGAACAACCTTTTGTTTTAAATCATAACAGTGTCAGGAGGGCCCCAGGAGATGGGCAAAGGCAGGGATGTACTCTCAGTGAGGGAATCAGCACCACAACTTTTTACCAACTACAGGGAAACTAATTTTTAATTAAATAAAATTTAATTAAATATCATGTGTCCAATTTACAGCACATTGTATTTATTCTGGTATGTACCTGCCCACAATCAACCTTGTACATCGGCATGAGAATATGTTTGGAGAAGAACGTTGAATGCGGTAAAGATACTCAGTACATGCATGATAATGGTGTATGAGGAGTAGCTAAAGAAACCAGAGATGTTTATCCCAGAAAGGGGAAGACTTGGGGCAAGGGGGCGGGCAGGAAAGCTGTCTTCAATATCTGAAAGATTGTCAGGTGGAAGACAGACTAAACTTACTCTGCATGTCTCCTAAGGGTTCAATCAAGAGCAATCAGCATGTAAAATCTTTAGGGCATGAAAGTTCAGCTCAAAACAAGGAAAAGTTTTCAGAACTCAGAACAGTTTGGAGAATGGTGGCCCCCAGGAAGTGCTGAATTATCCATCATTTAAAGATAGCCAAAAAATGATAGTCAAATGCCAGGAGTGGATGTTGTGTAGGAGATAAAATTATTGGGCAGTCAGTTCCACAGATTCAACTCAAAGATCCCTTTGTCCCTGGGCATCTTTGATTCTGTGACCAAGAGGTAGAAGTTCTCAGTGGCAGTGCTGGTTTTACCATGAACTAATTGTATACATTTTGTTAAGTTTATTTCCATGTTTAGCTCTTAAAAACTGAGAATAGAATGTTAACCAGCAAGACAATGTTAACCAGCTCTCATGTTAACCAGCAAGACAAACTGCTGGGAAGTTAGCATATGAGTTGAAAACCCTTTTATTCCTAAGGGCTGCTAACCTGAGCAGAGACAAATAAAAGCCATTCACCTTCACAGAGACATTGAGAGCAATTCAAACCTGAAGTCAGTTTATTATTTCAGAAGTGTTTTTAAGTTTTCAATTTTTTCTTAATTCAGTACATTGACATATTTAAGTTATATACTAACGCCAGTTGATTGAGTGAAGAAAGAACCAAAGGAGGATAAGAAATATTCAGAGACACGTAGAAAAAGAAGGCTGAGAGCGAGTTGAAGAAAAGGAAGAAATTGGCAGGAGGAAGTTCTCTTTGACCTGACTGGCTCCCTTGATTTTTCATGCCTTCCTTTCTACTTCATTAAACTTTATACCTCCATGAGGTTCAAGTTTTTCATCTACAAAAAGAGGTGATTGGCTGAGATACTTTGTTTCTTCATTCATCAAACATTTCCGAGTGCGTACTTGGCAGCAGGCACTGTGCTCATTCCCTGTGTGTGATGCAGAGACACAGGTCCTTGCTCACCCTCAAGTTCTCTAAGCCCACGTCAATTCAGTGACAACATGTCTGTGATCCTGGGCTGCCCAGGGTTGCCTTTGGAAAGCTCACGATTGCACTCAGCCTGAAATGATTTGTTTCAATCACATCAAATGAATGACTGGTCATGAAAGATCAGTGAACCCTGGAACACACCATCTACGTGCATGTTATTATCATGTGTATCTGAAAGTCGGTGCACAGAAAGCATAAAGGGTTAGACAGGAGAAAGGAAACAATTGCTGTTAGAGTGTCACCTCTTTCCCTGCAAGAATGACAATGACTTCTGCTTCCTAGCATGTTCTCGTTTTCCTCTTCTCCCTCAGGACTTTGGATAGAAGATGTGGCAGATTGCTCCTTAAAGTTGATTATAAAAATCTGCCCTGAATTTTATTCTCAGGCATAAACTCTCATGAGAACATAGCCTGGGAAATGCTAACCATTAAATGACATCTCTTACTGTAGGTGGTAAAAGCTAGGTGGAAGCTTTAGGCTTTCTGCGGCACAGTATTTCCTTCAAAACTGGCCATTTATAGAGGTTGTGATATTATAAAGGAAGAAGCAGAGACCCTTCTAATTAAAATGAGCTCACACACACACACCTGTAGAGTCCATTCCGGAGGTAGTTTGCGACTGCCATGGAAGTTACCTTCCCCCCAACAGGGCCACTATTAAATGGAACAGTGCTACAGGAAACTTGGTCCCTTACGTTAAAAACGTCTGTGCGATTTGGTTAGACAGTAGATTTTTCTATATTTTTAGTGAAGTACAGCATTTGTGTTTAAGAGCATCTGAAGCTAGACTTCCTTGGTTCCAAATCCTGCTGTTCCTCACCGTAGAAGTAACATGGCAAGTTACTTAAACTTTCCATGCCTCAATCTTCTCATCTATGAGTGATGACAGCAAGAGTCCTGCCTCAACGGGTTGTGGCAATGATTAAAATGCTATTGTATGAAAAGCCTTTTGATAGATGTTTAGTGCCCTACAAGGGCTGTATGTGTGCAGGTTATTATTATAACTGCCATTCCCAGAAGTTTGTTTCTCCCAAGACATTAAGTGCTTAAGTAATAAGAATGAAAAAAGTTTTGTCCTCCAAGAGAGTTGCTGCCTTTTATTTCTCTTTGGATGCAGATTGAAAACAAAAATATAGTATTGTTTATTAGATTGTGCACCAGGATTACCAGTAAAGCATATTTTGGTCTTCCACAAAATCTGAATACCTGGGAGTATGCCCTAGAAATTTGTATGTGCTTTTTTGTTATTGTTTGGGATTCACTGAGGGTATAAAGAATTAGGTTCTGATTGCATTTGTCGGGAAATGTCCCTCTTATAATTATGTATGTGGTATTTTGAACCAGGTGCCCAGGGGATTCTGAGGCAAACTGGAACGTGACAATTTGTGGAGTAAAGCAACCATGGCTGAGTTTGCTTAGTCATAGCAACAGGTGCATTTCTCCAGCATACATTATTCGCCAGCCGCAGAGTACCCAGCTATGATCTTATTAATCCTCACTAGAGACCTCTAGGGGCTCAGTTTTCAGATCAAGAATTCTGGTTTTCACAATTGCTGGGCTACACGATTTTTCCAAGCTCTGCTGGTAAGGGGCATAGCAGGGATGGAATCGCTATGTGGCCAGAATCAGTGCTCCTAAACAGAGCAAATATTTATGTCCCATCTGAGCACGGCTCCCCCTCTGTTTAGGCTTTCTGCTCTGGAGAATCTGACACAGAATACTCACTTCCAAGTTAGTCAAGGCTGACACAGATCCCCTTCCACATAAATTAGACAATCTCTATTCTATCGAACGTGTCTAACAGCAAACAGCCTGGAGGGCAGGTGAAGATCAGAACGCTTTGAAGCTGTCTCCTTTAGGGCCAGAGTTGTGCGTTCCTTTTCTAACTTAAACTCCGCCGATTCGCCAGTAGGAGATGTCTTCTAAATCCATACCACACTCCAATACTGTAGGAAGACCGAGGCTTAGATCCCGAATCCCTAATATTTAATTTAAATAAACAGAAACCGATTTATAAAGGGAGGAAGGAAAATAGGGTCAGAAGTAAGTTCCAATGAATTTGCTCTTACGTGCTAATGCTGGAAGCCTCTAGCTATTGCCAACTCAAAGCATACTTACATAACATAAATTGTGAACAAGGCGCCATGCTTGTCTATGCAGAAACGCAAAAATGAATTAAACAAAGTCTACGAGGATCTGACAGTCTATGTAATAAGTGGCATCGTTACCCTCATTCAACTCTCAGTAGGTGTCAGGCACTGTACCGGGTGATGCCCGTATATCTTGTCATGTAATCCAATCTTTTAAAAAGCTCCAGAGGTAGGGATTTTTCAGACGCACTCGAGGCTTGGAAAATGAAAAGATTTCCCTAAGTTAAGATAGCTTTTCAGAGGCAGAACTGAGATTTAAATTGAAGTCTTTCCATTGTGGAATAGCTTTTCTGGTAGCAAGGGAAGACAAGTGCATCAATAATAATGCAAGGCAGAATAATGAGGTATCATATAAACAACTGAAGATAAATTGCTAAAGGGACCCTGAGAAAAGTACAAATAGAGCCTTTGGGTAAAAGTGTCACACAGTACCCAGCAGAGGAGGGACTGTTTGAGAAAGGCCAGAAGCACGGCTCTGGCTTTAGTAGAAGCTAGGAGATGGGCAGAGGCAGGCATTCCGGACATGGGGATAGAATAAGCCAAGACACACAAATGGGAACCGTGTTTTGTGATACAGAAGAGCTCACTGTGGTAAGGGTAGAATAAAAGAAGTGAGCAATTTCAGATGAGAAACCTGAAAAGAAGCTGGATCCTGTTACAAGGCATTTGTACTTAATACAGCAAGAAATATGGGGAGGCCCAAGCTGAGTTGTAACCGACTGTTTGTGTGTGTGCATGGCTGCATGTGTGTGCACATGTATGAAGCCTTTGGGCCATAGAGAGTCCTTCAGGAATTCAGGTTTTACTTAACACTCATTACGAACCAGATAATGTGTGCCGAGATTTACAGTAATATCTCAGATTTACAGTTATTCGTTCTGACTGTGTTGAGAAGCTTTCTAAATATTAATATTAGAATATCAATCTGGTGGTAGTGGGAATGATGGATGGGAGGGAGGGAAAGAGGCTTAGAATTGGCATTGGAAGGCCAGCTGGTCAGCTATTGCAATGGTCCAGATGGACAAGTCAGAAGCCCTGACTTCCCGTCGTGGAGAGCTCACTGGCTGCGTGGCTCTTCCCACATTTCCCTGAAGTGAGTTTCCTGGATGAGTAAGATGATTCCTTCAGTTTTCCTGGGGAGTAAGATGATTATTGAATAAAGGTGTAACATCATTGCTGTCCTCTTCTAAACAGTCAGTAGTATTTTCACAGCTGTCCAGTGTTCCTTTCATGAATTCAACACAAAGGATTTATAAGAAATCCCAATATATCTGCATTTATTAACACCAAAAGCATGTGCGTTTTATCTACTTTCTCTGAGACCAAGTTTACTCAGCTAAATTTTCAGAGGCATCCTAGGAAATTTTGTATTTGCTCACAGTCACATTACAATCACTTTCTCACAAAAGTGAGAAAGAAGGGTTTCAGAGCAAATTTCCTTTCCTTTTTCTTTTTCTTTCTGTTACGGAAAAATGTGTTTAATTATTTGCTTGCCGTTCTCCTCTGAAAATAACATGCTGCCTTAACTCCTAATGACATTCAAAATAGTTTGGGAGGGATGAGGCTGAGAGTGATACTATCTTTCATACAGTTCTGCTTCCCCAGGAGGATTATAAATGCCTTTAAACTACCAAAGAATGTGTATGCATATATAGTTTAAGCTTTCTTTCTGTGGTTTTATAAATACCCACATAAATTCCATTTCTATCTGCTTAACACTTATGGAGTTTCTGTGAATAGAGAAACCATTCTTCCTATTTAAAATGTATCAAGAAAACATCTCATTTTAAGTAAAACAAAATTGCAATTGCCTAGCTAGAAACTCCCAAAGAGTTCATTGGAGATGCTCTTTTATGCATTTGAGGTGACATACTCTTAAAATGATGGCCAAGAGAGGGAAATGATTTTATTTTATGGGGATTTCCCTCTTTTTTACCTGTACAATTGCTCTGGAGCCACTTAAGAGACAATTCATTCTCTCCCTGTATGGACTCTTACAAGAGAGATGTACAGGTGAAGGTCTGTAGTCACCCTATTGTTTTATACTCTCATAGGGTTAGTTTCTACCACCTGCAGGCACTGGGGTGTTTGTAGTGTACACTGGTGAAGATAAGAAAGGTGAAGCTAAGTTATTCACCTGGGTGTTTGTTATTAGATGGAGTAGATATCTCATTGTTTTCAATTACCTCTTGCACCCAGCTATTCTAAAGGATGCTAGTAACTGATGCTTTTGCCAGGATTACAGGAAGGAATAGGACTAAAATCACATCCAATCTGGATTCCATGTCTCTGGACTAGTCTTGAGAGCAGGCATATGTCAGCATCCACTCTCCCTCCTATTGAGTAAACCATTGGATACAAAATAAATGGATACTAAGAATTTACAAGGTGGGATTGGGTTATTAGAGGAGCAATGAGAAGCAGTGAGAACTCACCCTTCCCTAATGGTGAAGCTGAATAACCAAGACAGCATGGTATTGATGTGAAAACTGGGAAAAATAGACCAACGAAAAAGAATGGAGCACCCAGAAAGAGAACTATGCATATATGGACCATTGATTTATGATGGTGGTGCCACTGCAGTACATGGGGTGCTGAGACAATTGGATTATTCCCAAAGGAAAAAGTAAAATGGGACTCCTACCTCACACCAGACCAAAAAACCGTATTCCAGTGGATGGTAGATCTAAACATGAAAAGAAAAATTAAACAAAACAGAAATGTAAGGAATAATATTGAAAATATTTTTAAGGCCTGTGAATAGGGAAAAATTTTAGAAAGGATCCCTATTTATTAAGCATAATGGTAAGGATTGCTAAATTGGGTTCTGTTAAATTAAGAACTTCTAGTTATTCAAAGACATCTAAGAATCAATAAAAGCAAACTACATAGTGAAAAAATCTATTTTTTAATATTAAAGGAGTACATATCTTTTTGGTTATGTGGATTGTTTTTGTAATGTTTGAGTCTTGGCTACAGGTATCCCAACTACTCAAATAGTTTTCATATTACCCATTAGGTTAGTTTATTCCTCTCCCTTCCCCTGATAGTTTATTTTTACTGAGTTTTACTTACCTTCCGGGCCATTTGCTGTTCAGTTAGTTTCATTTTAATAGTAGGTGCATGTGGTGTTTGTTCTTCCCTTCATGAAATATTTCACTTTGGTCTTAGGAGAATGTTATCCAGTTCCATCCAGATTGTTGCAGAATTTATTGTTTCATCTTTTTCATGGCTGAGTAGTACTACTTCGTGGTGTGTGTATGTGTGTGCCGCATGTATATATATGGACACACATATATATATATCATATTTACTTAATCCACTTATGAAATTATGGGTACTTGGATTGATTCACTTCTTTGCAACTGTAAGTTGTGCTGAAGTAAACATTTGAGTGCAGGTGTCTTTTGATGATAAGTCTTCTTTTCCTTTGGGTAGATACCCAGTAGTGGTACTGTTGGATCAAATGTTAGGTCTGATTTTAGTTCCCCTTGAATCTTGACTCGAATAATTTCCTATTGAAGATTGAATTTTAGGAGACTTGTTAGTGAAACATCAAGATGATGGACGGGATGGTTCGTGATTTTCTTATAGCTTTAATGACATAATAAATTGTTATAAATTTTGGTCAAACCTGGACTGCTGAAAAACAGTGGACTGCTGAAAAACAGATTCTCCTCTGGAGAATGGCATGAATGGATTCTCATTCATTTATGGAGGTTAGAGGTCTAAATCAAGGTGTTGGCAGGGCTGGGTTCCATTTGGAGGCTCCAGAGGAGAATCTATTTTTCAGATTTCTCCTGGACTGCTGTTGGGAAGCTGAAAAAGAAGAAAATAAGCCTTGTTAATGGAGGTCTTTTCAATCAACAGGAAGTAATTTGAGATAGTTGAGATTCAAAAATATATAGCCTGAAATTCTAAATTTTCTGGCCCTAGCCAGTCAACAAAAATGATGGCAGAAATACAGGAAACACAGTTATTATTTTCCTTTACTGCTATAATGAATTACCACAAGTTCAGTAGTTTAAAAACTGCACAAATTGGCTTGGCACCTGTAGCTAAGTGGTTAGGGTGCCAGCCACATATACAGGGGCTGGCAGGTTCGAACCCGGCCAGGGCCTGCTAAACAACAATGACAAGTACAACAAAAAAAAAGCCAGGTGTTGTGGCGGGCACCTGTAGTCCCAGCTACCTGGGAGGCTGAGGCAAGAGAGTCACTTAAGCCCAAGAGTTGGAGGTCGCTGTGAGCTGTGATGCCACGACACTCTATTAAGGGTGACATAATGAGACTTTGTCTCAAAAAAAAAAAAAAAGAAACAGCACAAATGGATTCTCATTCATTTATGGAGGTTAGAGGTCTAAATCAAGGTGTTGGCAGGGCTGGGTTCCATTTGGAGGCTCCAGAGGAGAATCTGTTTCCCTGCCTCTTTCACCATCTAGGACAGAGGGGGCTCACAATTGAGCCCTCAGGATCCTATCCTTGAATCACTACATCTGGGTTTCCTGTCACATTTACAACTACTCTGTTTGACCTTTTTTGCTTTCCTCTTATCAGAATCCTTTTGATCATCATGGATCAAATCCAACATTCCATAATAATCGCCACATCTCAAGATCTTTAATTTATTACATCTGCAACATTTCTTTCACCAAATAAGGTAATAATTCACAGGTCATGGGGTTTAGAATGTGGACTTCTTTGGAAGATAGTCATTATTTAGCCAACCAAACTCAGCTGGAGATATTAGAGGACACAGAAAAAACTGGACCATAAGGTCCACCCAGCTACCTTCTGAAATATGCTTTCTGTGTGGCCAAAAGAGGGAAGTTCTTCACAGTAGTATTTATATCTTTGGATCCAAACAAGTTCAAATCCCCCTATAGACTTACCAGTTAAATGAGCTATTAAATTTAAGATTCTCTGAAATGCATATCTATATCTACAACTCAAACAGTACTAATTTGTACACTTAACTAAGGTCACAAAGGAGCTGAATGAGTCCCTGTCTTGACTGTGATCTAAGAGGGTCACTGACGTGAAGGTCCATTTGTCCTCTATTAGATGGAGCCTCTTAATTGCTCCTTAGCTCTATTTCTCCCCATCCTCGCTTCTGGCCTTATTGGACTCAAGGGTTTACATGTGGTTCCCTTATTCAGGGCCACAATTTCCTCTAATTTTCACCAGTTACCCAACCTATTTATATTCCAGTACTCTCCTTTACAATCAAGGGTGCATAGTGACTCACTGGGTGGTCAGGTTCCAGATTCTAGAATCCCAGGGACATGCACCTTTCCCAGGGTGTAAGAGAGACTTTGTCTTTGGAGAGGCAATAGATAATCCTCCTGTCCTCCACCTTCAAGGTTGGAAAACATGCTTCTTAGAAGATGCAGTAAAATTTTCAAATTATATTACAGTTTAATTCTTACATTCATTAGCTACTCATGGACTTTAATTTTGGTTTCCTGGAAGAAATCATTCTTTACTTTAGGATCTTGTAAATGTATCACCAGAATGGCAGCTGTTGTTCCACATAGGCATAAAAATAACTGTAAGGTATTAACAGCACAGGCTGATCAGCTTCATCTAATGGGTACTAGGTGGCAGGAAATTATTGGGGTTTTTCTGAAGTGAAACATTTGGATATGGATTGATTTACTATGTTGTGGTAGTCTATATTTCTGTAACAGTTCACTTTCAGGAGGTGTCCCTTCAATTTGAAATTTCCTCAGTGAACCTGTCTCCCCTGTTTTTCAGGACTGCACCTTCTCTGAGGCATTACTCTATTCCCTGTAGAAGATTCTATAGGTTATTGGTAGGATTTGTGACTTTGTAATGCATCAACCTGATTGGGATACATTATATTTCTCAGAATTTATTTTCTTGTATGTTTGCAGAAAAAGAAAGGTAGGGCACGGGAGACATCATTGTGAGCTGTGCAGGGCAGAAGTAGGGTAGTAGCTGTTTTGTAGCTCACTCACACCAGTGCTGACCGGCTGGCTCACCTGATGCCTGGGGCAGCAGCTGCGCCTGCAACTGCTCCCTGTCCCCTGCATCCTCCGTCAGTTTCTGTAATTCCCAGGCCATGACAAAAGAGATCAACTTCTTCTGGAGGACACTTACATCTCTAGGGGCAGATGCAGTGAGAGCTGATGTGGGCTTCAGTATGTCCTTGTGTGTTCTGGCTTGAGTTTGTGAATCCAGCTTGTTTGTGTTCTCCCCCGTTACACCCAATTTCCCTTCTCAACTTCCTGCACTGTACACTTCAAGCTCCAGCATCCAAGGAGACATTAGATAGATAGATTAACTGGCCTAGATAGCTGTGTGAGGTCACATCCCTTTAGAGAGATAGATAGTAGAGATAGATAGATAGATAGATAGATAGATAGATAGATAGATGGATCAGCTGATCTCTTAGTGGTTCTACCTTTCTGTTTCAACTTTCATTGAAATAATACCCCAGTCCAACTATATAAATATCTGTTTATATAAGGATTAGCTCTAAGCTGCCAGGATCAGAAACTTATTTGTTAAATTCATTTCTTGTTTGAATTCAGTGCTCAATGAATTAGCCATAACATTAACTTGTGGCTTGGCTTATTACATATTATTAAAGATTAAGATTTTATGATATTACTCTAAATCTGTTTCTGGGCCTAAGATAGGCTTAATAATTCAACACTTGGCATTTGACAAGCAGAATGGGAATTTTTACATAATTTTATTTTGATACTGTACATTCTCAAGTGAAGATCCTTTCATTATTATACTTTGCTATTGATTTGATAATAATTACATTTATATGACATCAATTACCATTAGGCACAATAACATGGGAAAAACCAATTACTCTAGTATATTGGACTTAAAAAATTCATATTTCATACAGTAAACATCATGCAATAGTATTTAAATTAAAGATCATTAGTACAAATTCCAGTGTACTTTGTAAGTCATAGGTTGTTGCAATGGGTAGTAACTTAACTAATAAGTATGGACTTATTTTGTCCATAATACCCTGTGTTTTATTTCGTGGTTAGATAGACTCGTAATGTTTATCATGTTACCATGTACTTGTAAGAAAAATAATATGTCTTATAAACCATTTACTTGACCTGCATTATTCTGTAGGGCAGCATAAAAATATACTTTTATATCAATGAGCATGCTGATTAGCCAAGGCTGACAGACCCCATTGAAAAGTATGCCAAAAACATAAGCAGAAATTTTCAAAAGAAGATAGACAAATAGTAGCTCAGCATCACAAATCATCAGGAATATGCAATTAAAAACACAATGAGATATCGCCCTACCCCTACCAAAATGGTAATCATTAAAAAGTAAAAAAAAAAAAAAAGAAAAGAAAAAAAGAAAATTGCTAGATGCTTGTAGGTGGATGCAGAGAGGAAGGAGTGCTTATGCACTGTTGGTGGGACTGAAAACTGTAGAAAAGAGTATAGATATTTCTCAAAGAAATAAATGTAGACTTACATTCAACTCAGCAATCCAAGTTCTGGATATGTACCTCAAGGAAAAGAAGTCATTTTATCAAAAAGACACCTGAACTTGAATGTTTATTGCAGCACAGTTCACATTCTCAAAGATGTGAAAGCAACCTAAGTGCCCACCAACTCTTGAATGGATTAACAAAATGTGGTATATGTTGTATATACCATGGAGTAATAGTCACTCATAGAAAGGAATGAAATAATGTCTTTTGCAGCAACCTGAATGGACCATTTTTCAGGAATGAAAGAACAAACACCACATGTGTTCTCTAATTGGAAACTAATCAATGGACACATACAGGCACAAAGAGATGCAAAGGTCATTGTAAGTCAAGAACTGAGGAAGGCAGAGGAACAAAGGGGCTAAAAAGTAGGTACAATGAACACTACACCAGTGATGGGCATACTAAAAGCCCCTACTCATGCCTTCTTTATAAAATTTATTCATGTGATAAAAACATTTGTACCTCCTAATATCTAGAAATTTTAAAAAAGAAGACGATATAAAAATAAATAAATAATATCCCATAAAAACTAAGCTGTAGATGTGTATCAGGGGCAGGTTGCTGTAAAGTAATAAAAGCCTGGGAGCTGTAGAGACAATGACCCTAAACTCCTTCAACTTTTCTGTGTCCCTGAATTGAGGTTTGGGGACCTTGAATATGATGTGAGCATCTCTGTATTTCTGTTTGTGTATTGCTTGATAAGTGCCCCTTTCCGCCCTTAAAGATCTCACAATATAGTATGCTCCCACTTGTCCCCAAGCTTTGGTCTTAGTTTCTGCATTCCCCCATCTGACTTCATTCAATATTTTCTCATCAGTAGGCTTACCAGTTGAACTTTTGGGGAGGGCCTCCCCCCACTGCTGGGCCCAACAGAAGTAGTCTGTCTCAGGGGAAGGCCTAGAGGCTGCCTCAGGCCCTCTGCTGCCCTCTCATGGCTACAATCATGTTACTGCCAAAGTGATTAATTCTAGATCCCTGTGGGATCTCTGGCTCAAGGAGCTATCTGCATACAGGCCAGGAAAGCCACTTAGCTTCATCTATAAAGCCAACTTTTATCTGCAGGCTCACTAGCTGCGTGACCTTGACTAAATTCCTTAATCTTTCTGTGTTTATTTTTTCTAGACCATAAAATGGGGATAATATAGAACCTACCTCACAGGGCTGTTAACAAGATTAAATGTGTTACTATTTGTGATGAAATTAGAAGAATACCTGCATGTAATAAGTGCTACAGGCATATTTGTTAAAGAAATTAAAAATAAACAAACCAAGAAACAAATAATTAGTGTACTAGCTAGAGAAGAGCTGAGGATGTTGAGGGAGAGAGTTGTGGGATATGTTAGAAATGTCTTCCAAGGTCATGGAAGGAGGGGTTATACCAGAGGGCAATGTATGTTTTGTACCTGATGTAGACTCTCATGGGCTTAACCCTACACACAGTTCTCAATGTAATTTTATAATTATTCTTCAGCCCTTCTTCCTTTTAGAAAAGAACCAAAATGCATTCTCCTGGGGATAAAATTTATTAAAATGCACACACATTTATTTATTTACTTACTTAGGTACTACCTAGTTTGATGCAGATGATACATACTGGGGCCACAGGTAAACAATTTGAAATGGCTCCTGCCCAGATGAAGCTTAGATTCTAGTGGGTGAAACAGATATTACACTTATAATTGTACAATTACTTGTTTAATTCCACTGTGAAGAGTACTCTGAAAGGCAAATATACTGTGTACTAGTCCCATCCTAATTCTGTGGGTGTAGGTAATTGTCATTAAAGAAATATTTTGGCGTAAAAACTGAGAAGTTAGAGGAGCCAGGTAAGGCCAGGGCTTGGCCTTGAGGAAGAGAAGAGCATTCCAAACAGAAAGAACAGGCAGGGGGGCTCTGGGACCATCCTATACTATGTGGGATCTAAAGAAGAGAAAGAATTAGTGTCTTTATTGGTGGCCAGTATCAAGTGTGTTTCATCCCTGCCTGTTTCCCCCTCATCTGGCTGAGCTGGTGCTCGGTATTTTACCTGTGTTATGTAGTATCAATATGGAACTTAGAGGATAATTCTATTGGGAGAAGAGAAAATTTCATAGAGAAAAGAATATTAGGGTTTTAAAGGATCAACTGGGCTTCAGTAGACACCAATAATCTAGAGCATAAGAAGCTATAGACTAAATAAATTACCTTAAACTTGGAAAATTTTTGGTCTTAGTCCATAGAATTTGTTTGTGTTTTTTAGGTTCCTTTGCTTGCCTCCTGAAACACACCATGAAATCTGCTGTCAGAACCATTTAGAATAAACTTGTACTGTTTATAGGTTTTTGATAAGCTGTTTTTATTCTTTAATAAATAAGAAACGATGTAATTGTCCCCTACAAAATAGCTGAGGTTTTACTTGAACAAAATCTGTTTGGAAATGTTAAGCTGGTTACACAGAACTAATATGCCTCAAGGTGGTCATTCTCTCTGGATTAAAGCTGTGGAACAATTGTGGCTCCTGTTACAAGGAAAATTACAATGGGCCATTATGAAAAGGGACAAAAATCTCTATTCCCAGAGGGGGACTGACAAGCTGAAAGTCCCTCTCTACAGGCCAACACAAAAGCCTGATTGCCTCAGATTGTTTGTTTATGTAAATCAAAAGGGTGCCTTTAATTCTGCAGTGGGACTGCTAAGTAACAAAGAAGGCAGTGATTGGTTGGACTCTTGCTCTTGGGCTACTGTCAAATCTGACAAATCCTATTGCCTTTGCTCTAAGCTCTGTCTGGACACCTTTAGCAAGGGAATCTTGTTATTATGTTCCAAAGTGAATAATTTGGACTCTTAGGGTAGGAGTTAGAACTATAGGATTTGAACCCAAGAGAAGTTGCCTCATCAGGATCTGCTCACTTGGTTTCCCTAAAGCTCCCTCCAAATCCGACTCAACTGTTCATCATGACAGATGTTCCAGCAACATTTAGTCAGGCTGAGTGTAATGGGGATAAACCACCTGAAAATAGTCAACAGCCAATCACTAAAATCAATGAGGAATTGACTGATGGGAAGGGCATATCACCACAATACAGGGTAGAATCCAGTCTTGAAGATTTACCCACAGAAGGAAATCAGAAGCAAGGTGGAAAATCACAAGGGAACTTGCTGTTCAACTGGTCCAGGGATGAGAAGAGTCTAAAAGGTAACATATTTTCCATTTCCTGAATTTGCTTGTTTTGACTTATAAATTCACTCAGGGATTTTTTTTGGGGGGGGTGGGGGTGGGAAAATAAATTGGAATTTTAGGAATGAGCTAGGCACACAGAAAATGTATAAGGCCCTTTATTCTAATAGGGCTGTAGCGTATATGGTCCAAATCTCTGCCCTGATCAAAGCCAGTCTTGTCTGTTTGATACACCTGTGACTCTGGGCAGCCTTTTTTGTCTCCTTAAGCCTGAGTTTTTCCACTAGAAGAAGGCAGAATAATAGTACTTACGTTTGTTGGGTTGTCAGAATGATTGCTAAGTGTTGGCTACATGTTAATTACTGTTATTTACTATTATTATGAACAGCCCCACCATTGTTTGAACAAAAGAATTAAGAATTTTAAAATTTCCCTCTAAATATACCTGAAGATGTCTGAAGTTATAGTTCTATAAAAGAGAGATTATCAATCAATAAATTAAGTTAATCCTTAAATAAATAAATAGAATCAGTAAGAAATGAATCTAAAGAATCAAAGAGTAATTTTTAGTAATCATATTTAAAATTAAGGAAATCTACCTGGAGTCTACATTGATAACATATTAACCCTTGAACTATCTATGTATATTTCAAATGTTAAAATACTAATATTGTGTTTTTTCCTCAGAAAATACAGAAGAGAAGCTCTTTATTGTTCATAAGGCTGTCACAGATCTTTCTCTCCAAGAAACAAGTGCTGATGAAATGGCATTCAGAGAAGGTAACAGGAGCTACAGTTTTGTAAATAAAATGTTTTGAATGAATATGAATGACAGTTTTTGCCTGAGAAGTTGTGTCAGTGTGGCGTTGAAAAAGCAATCCAGGGAATGACTTCAAATTTCAAAGCTGCTGCAGGCAGATAAGAGAGTCTTGACTTATCTGTGGGTTCCACCTTATAAAGCCTTCCCGACAATTCAGGCCTGAGACCACACGGATTGCTGTAGCTGATTGGCATACCAATGTGGTATCTGCCTCTTAGTAAGGTGGTCCACTAAAACAGCCTTTCATTTTGATTTGGTGTCTCCAAATCTGTATGAGGCAACTTGTGAGATGTAAATGTTTCAAACATAGATTTATCCTAAAAAGTCCACAATTGGCATATAGTTTAAAGTGATCTCATAAATTGGTTTACTTTATAGGAAAATTCTGGGCCTCGGATGGAAGGGCAAAATCGTTAATTATTTCTTATCAAAGAAAGCTCTCTGGGTGATAAAGTTAATTTTGATTATGTTCTTTAAGAAAATTGGAGAATAAAAAGAACATCGAAATTATTATATTAAGTAATGTCAAATAAACTCAGACTAAGAGAAACTAAATCCTTTAGGGTTTTCTTCTAAGAAGACATGTACATTTAAGCAGTTTCCAAATAAAGTACAGAATTAAAAATCTATCATAAGGGCGAGAGAGTGAGACTCTGTCTCTACAAAAAAAAAAAAATCTATTAATTAATGATTCACTTCCTCATCTTTCGCAGCTTTAAACATCCTATCTAAATTTTGAAGTCAGCTTACTAGACCAAACCCATGTAGCCTTCTTAGGACTTTAATAGGGAAAATATTGAGGATATTATTTGTCAAAATACTAGAACATCACATAAAATAGATACCAAGGAGGACATGGATATGATTGGTCATTTCTTATATTTGCTATCTTTGCATGGATACCTCTAAGACTGTGTCTACTGACCAGTGTAAAGGAACTTAAAGAAGTATGTATCAAGCAGTTTTTGTGGTTAAGCTATTGCATTATTAGAGATAATTTACAAGACTTAACATCCCACAGTATGAACTAAATAACCTCTTTCCCTTCATCTTTCTGCTTACAGCATAACAAGCTCTTAGAAACAGGGATCTTAATTTTTCATTTAGAGTCTCTTTCAGATTTCTGATCAGGGGATCCATGGCAGAGAACAGTTTTCTAGTGTCTGTCATTTTGATCAAATGCAGAATGAAAGCAGTCTATATTTGTAAACTAGATGGTCTCACTGGTTAAATTTTCCGTGAGTTAATCCGTTCATGTTTGATGGAGAGTAAGTGCTTCCTCCATTGTAGACAGGCACAGCTGTTGGTGTCTTTTATTTTCACAATGGCTAATAGCTTTAGGATCTTCAAAGAGAATGCTCCTGGATTGAAAAATTCAAAGATGCTAAAAATACCGAAGGAAAACTACAATTTAAATTCAAGGAGTCATTTCATGTAGGGAAATCTGTTGCCTGAGTCATAAATATGGACAAAATTATTAGTTTCTTTTGTTTTTGTGGAAAACAAAATAAAACACAGCTTAAGATTACAAAATTTACATTATAATGTGCAATGTAAAGAACATTGGCTACTAACCAGTTGGGTGGCAGTTGTATACACACCTATAACTAGTTAGGGGTGATAATCCATCTTTACTTCTATTCCTCCCTGTAAGTTGCAATCTATTCCTTGGGTGAGAAAACAAAATAAAATAAACTAACAAAAAAAAAAAAAAAAAAGAAAGAAAGAAGGACAAGAGAAACGCTTGGAAGAAAATGGACTTGTGAACATCTTCCAGAGAGAGTAGAACATTGTGGAGAGGAAGAACAAACAGGAACATTGCCTCTCACCTTATTTATAGATTCTTATGGTGTCAAAAGAAAATGATGAACTGAGGCCTGCCAAGGGACATATCCCAGACAACATTTCTGAGTCATGCACATTACAGACTGACACATCCACAGAAGCCCTTAAGTTGTGAAAGCTCAGAGAACAACCTCTTATCCTTCATGATCAGTTCTTAGCATGCTCAGTAAATCCTGGCTCTTTGGAAAGTGATGATTGTAGTGAATTAAGCCTTCTAAAAGTCACTCCATGGTACCAAATAAGACGGGTCAATTAGTTGTCATCAGGAACATATCTAGGAAATAAAAGGCGGTTTGAGCATTATGTAGATAGAAACATAACATGATTTTTAAACCTTGGCTTTCTGGAAATAGATATTTGACCACATTGTGCCTGTTTTAGTTAGTGCCAGCACATGAGTTCTGAGCGTCTGTGGGCCCCTGTGCTTCCTGCTACACCCAGTTACAGGTATGAGGACTTTAGGATGACCCTGAGAAACATGGCGTCAAATAGCGAGTGCGTGACTGTGACCAGACATGAGCAATCCTCATTTTCACTATTAGAAGAAAGCTTTCTTTCTCTTGAAGTATTTTTCTAATTTTCCTTAAGGGGGGTGTGTGTGTGTGTATGTGTGTCCATGTGTGTATGAGAAAAGTGCAAACATTTTATTTTACATATTCACATATCCGGTTGTGACAGGATTGTAGAAGGTGTGTGGCAGGGAATGCCAGTCTCACTAAATACAGTACTCTGGAGCAACAGCGTTCCTTAGTCACGTGAGGCTGGGTTGCTCTCCAATATCATTAGCATTATAAAGTCTTGGATAAGTTCTGAAGAAGCTTATTTAACTGCATGTAACGCAGTGTTTTCCAAACTAATTTGACTGTGTGGCCCTTTTGGTCATGTAACCCACAGAATCATATTCCATTAAAGGCATATTAGGAAGTATTGTCAAGAAAAATAATTTGGAGAATAACAGCTGGGTATTTGTGAACCTCCATCTCAACCAATTGGTTTTGCTACAGGGCATCAGTGGGAGAAGAGTCCTCTGAGCAGTAGCAACCAGGAGACAAGTAGACAGAGGGAAAGGATTGGTAAACAACCTGTAGAAGAGAGAGAAGACGAAGGTAGGAAGAAAGAAGCTTCCCGGGCAACTGAAATAGAATGGTTGGGATTTCGGAAACCTGGCCAAGTTGGCATGTTGCACTCTAAGCATGATGAGAAGCAAGAAGTTAGGGATAAAGAGATGGATGATGATGACGACGATGATGAAGAAGAAGATGAAGTTCGAGTGACGGAATTTAAAAAAATACATGAAGAGGGTTATCCATTTCAAGAGGAAGGCGAGGCAAGTGAGGACTCCCCGCTGAGCAGCGCCAGTCCCCAGCTGACACCTGATGAGCAGCCAAGCCTCGGAAAGAAGAGTGATGTCTCCAGGAATGCTTATTCACGATACAATACAATTTCCTACCGGAAAATCCGGAAGGGGAACACCAAGCAAAGAATTGATGAATTTGAGTCAATGATGCATTTATAAACTAACTGGAACTGAGAAGTTCTCACTCCCACTAAAGCAAAAGCTAATTCTGTCATCCTGATATGCATGTTCTTATGTTTTATTGGAGTTACCCCCTTGAAAAGTGTGGAAGCTTAGTTCCTTTTTTATTATAGAATAAGGAGGAAATAACCCTAGACAAAATCCTGGCTGGTAACCTCAAATCAAAAAGCATTAGGTTCATTCTTGGGCATTTGCTTTTAAAAACTTCACTAACATAGCAGGTATGATAAGCAGCAAACAGCCAGCCTCAGCAGGTAATTTAGCATGATTTGGTTGGGAAGGCTGTCATGAAGTGAAAATGTTGACCAGGTAAAATAGCTCTGTTTCTTTTGGTATATTTCTTCTTATGTATTGGGGTGATAAAGAGATTGGAATTAAACTTCTCTTACTTTTAAACATGGTAGTACAGGCAGGCTCTGGCTGTAAAGTTCCAAAATTCTTTACCTTTCTTATTATTACCAAAAAACATTTTAAGTGCTTTTTCTTGGCATCTACAGAGTGAAAATTTAATAGGTCTCCTTCCTAGGTCCTACCACTCACTGAATCTCCTCCCCAGAGGGGCTGAGTAATTGTCAGTCAGGAGAATTCTGTTTGCTAAATGTTGGCTTTATGCTTTCAAACTGAATTAAACCCATTGTGAGGTTGATATAAGGAGGGGCTAGAAGATGGGTGGGCGATAGACTAAAGAGTTACATTGGATAGTTTTATTTCTGTGACTGAAAATAAAATCGTGTCTAGCACTGTAAAAGTCATTAAAAATAAAAATGACAGCGTTAGCACAATTTTAAGAAAATGCCCCTCTTTATTACCACACTTTCTCTTATTAACAGTATCTCAGAATCATTTTCTTTCCTTAGAAACCTGAGACAACGCTAGTCATAACTGTACTAGTTACTATGAAAATGGAAATAATTATCTTAGAGTATTTTCAAAGTAGAGCGTGAGCATGTATTTTTAGTGAGAAAGCTCTGATAGTTGTTGGGAATATATAATTTCCTGGACCTCAGCCCAAATCAAGATGCTTAAAATTGTACTTGTGGAGTTTCACTCAAACCAATGTGTCAAATAATGTATTGAATATTTATGAAAAGAGAGTCTATATTTATATTCTTAGATAGTTTGTTCCACAATTTTTCATTTCATGCTTCCGTATGTATTACCCTAAACTTTCCGAAAGATTTTTTGGGCGTTGCAAATAAAAAGACAATTCCTTATTGTCTGAATGTAAAACAGTCTTCATTGTACTATTCAACCCTTTGTTTACTTCTTTTTCATTTTATGAAAAATCCTGGCTTAGTCCTTCTTACATTATTGCTTATTTATGTGTAACAAATCCCACACATTCTAATGACAGCTGCTTTAATTCTTCCTGGTCATATAATATATTATATCACATACTATTATTTAGTGTTTACAAGACTCAATTTTGAATTCAGGATTGAAGTATTCCTTTCATTCTTTCAAAAAAAAAAAAAAAACCCACAAAACTTTATATCCTGACCATATAAGAGTTCAGTTACCCTGAATTCATAGAACCTATAGATTTCATTCATGACAGTATGAGTTTTCTGAAGAAAGTGAGGGAAATCAGGTCTTTATTGATAAAGTTAGAAGATTGAGGAGCCAGGAAAGTTTCCTGTTTAATTTAGATTTTCTGAATCTCTCTAGCTGGACAACATATTTTGTTTTCTGGATTACTGATGACTGCTACAATTTTCTACTTAACTTCAAAGCACAGTATTGTGTTATCTGTCATGTAATAGGACCATATCGTTAACCTACCTTCAAAAGAGTTATTCCAACAAAGGAGATGAATTCCTGTAGAACCTGAGTGAGGTGAGTGACCTGTGGCTATGTAACATGGTAAAGTGACTGGTTCTTATAGGGCTCTAACATATGTAGTAACTCTGGTCGATTTAATTTTGTGCCTTCACCAGACAATTAACTAACTATGGAAGTTTTTGTCAACAGAAACTATTTCAGGGTATGTTCAATTGGTAAATGCTTCATGTTCATGGATGAAGCAATGCATTTCCAAAAGAGCACGGAAACTATTCTTTGGCTTTGGTGTCTGCTGTCCTATACTGCAGTCTTTTACCAAGGTCACAGAGTTAAGAGACCTTAAGTACCATGACAGTGATGGTTGATCATTTGAGTCTTTGAAACCTGGGAAAGACGAGAGTCTGATTCAGATTGCATGGGGGATAGTTAACATATTTGAAACTTATATGGAACATGATTAAGAACAAAAACTGGTACTACATATGAGGGTTTATCTAAGTTTTTGTGATTCGGGGTTCAGGAGTGGTGAGGATTCTGGTACCTGGTAGGAGGGAGAAATAATTTATTGCATAAATGCTGATATTTTTCACATGACATTTTGTTTTCCTTTGTTGCTGGTTGAACAGTAATTAATAATAGCTCTACCTTCTGCCAATATAAATTTTACCTTTCATATAATCCTTCATTTGCAAACACAGATTTTGCCAATTTTTTTCTTTTTCTACCTATTTATCTATTATCTATCTCTCTATCTACTTATCTGCAATTTAAATAAAGAACTGCTGTGTCTGACTTGCTCTCAATAAAAGTTTGAGTCTTTATTTCTGGTTTCTAGACTTGATTTTTTTCACCTGCCTTTTAAAATTTAGAGAGAACGCTTGTATATCAGCAACTTCTAAGACTATCAAAAAGTGCTTCTTCAGAAATCAAGAGAACATCTTATTTTAATTCATTTGCATTATTTATTTCAAAAAGATTTTAAAATGATTACATATGAAATAACAAAAAATTTCTAGTAAGGAGATACATAATGCACAATGAAAATTTCTTTTTTTAAATTTATTTTTTATTAAATTATAAACACACAGATCATGTATACGTTAATGCATTTATGGGGTACAGTGTGCTGATTTCATATTAACTGTGTCTTGAAAGGAATTGAGATATTGTTTTAGATGCATCTTAACACACACAAAAAATCTTTGAAGTCATTAAGTAATTTAAACTATACTGACAATTTATAGTAACTACTTCCCATATTTAAAGGGGGTAGTACTTTTGGTATATTTACAAATGGAGACTGGACATTTCAGTTTTTCAAAGTGATAGGGAGGATATTTAAAATAAGTAATAGTAGAGAATTAAGGAAAAGGATGCAACACCAGAGTCTCACAAAGAAAAAATATCTTTGACCACATGACAAAGGCAACTACTTTTAAAGCTTGATCTTCCATTGCTCTATAAAAACAAGAGGATTATAAAAAGACAATGTGCAAAATTATGTTTGTCAATATTAAAATATCAGACAGTAATGCAATGCAATAAATACAAAGTTCAAAATGTGTACACAGCTCATGAGGAACACCAGAGATGACCGAGCCATATAATCAATACAAAAACAATGACATGGGAGCTGCACTCACCCAGACACATGGCAAACCACGAAAACAAACAGTATCTAGTAACTGTCAACGTGGGCGAATTTTGTAAAAGAATTTCCAAAGTAATTTGGATTTTTATCTAGAAATTTAGAGTTACGCATGTGATTCCTATTTATAATAACTTCAGTTGGTCAGAAGCAGGAAAAAAATACAAGTACTTAAAAATGTTTAACTCCAAAGTTCTTGATGCACCATAGTTTTAACTTTTTTCTCCAACCAAAAAAATGTTTTTGAGTAGTCAGTAACAAAGTCTATTAACTTGATTCTTGCTACCTCTTCTTTTTAGCTGATGTGTATGAAACTAGCAAATTTGGGCAGATGTTTGAAGATTAAGTTGTGCCTGATCCTAAAGTGAATAACATGTACCCTGATAATTTCGAGAGTGATTACTCCTTTAAGTCTGGAGAACAGTATCCAGAGTGAAAGTACACTTGAGACACTTTTGTGCAGACACTAGATGCAAACAAAACCTTGCACTTAAAAGAGTTATTAAAAATATCCAAAAGTATTTGAAATTTTCTTTATGTTGCAAGTAGAAACTTTTGGTATTTCTTTCTCCTAATCCAAAGGATCAAATATACATACAGCATATATACAGCCACACACTTACACAGTAAATTTACAAAAATTGATATGTGTTTGAATGGCTAGGTAAAGATTAATATTACCCCCAATTTTAATTTCAACACCAAATATAAAGGCTTTATTTAAATAGATATTTATGACCAATATCCTTAATCTGGCAAGTATCTATCAATCATTAATAAAATAGAAAACTCCTGCTTTCAAATAAATTATTTGTTACTTGTTTGATGGCAAACTGTCATCACTAGGAAGGCAGCATATTAGTGGCTAGTCTATCTGCTGGAAAATGAAAATTTTCACATGTGTTTTGCTTGTGTTTTTGCAAAGCAAAGATTCGCATAAACTCACAAAGGGATCCTAATGGAAATGGTAACTATTACTTGGCCCATTAGATTGAAAATGGAGGTATTAAATTCTCTTAAATATAGGTATTTAATCCTAACACCTCCACGATGGTACTTGTTCTTTCCTTTAGACACAGGCACTGCCAACACCCGAAATATCATCCTATAAGCCTCATCAAGGGTATACAAGACTTCACATGGCTTATTTAAACCTGTCCATGGAATGGTTATTTGTTTAAAAAAATAAATATTTTGTACGCTAGCTTTGTTTAGTGTTTCTTCTCTAATTTCGAGGCTTTTTGGCTTGCAACAACAGTTGAGTGACCCATTCAAAAGCATGGTAGAGACAATGAACACGAGTGAAAGTTAAAAGTCATGGTTTGTGTTTAAAAAGAATTGAGCAATTCGTCAAGCGTTGTTTAAAGGTTGGGAGAGAAAAACTCTGTAATATCATTCACAGAGAGACAACTATCTATAGGTCCATTTCTCCTTCTCTTATTTGGTCAAGAAGATGGGAAAGAACAGGTCCTGCCTGAAGTCAGGAGACTGATCACAGCAAAACACATGAGGATAGCTTTGCTTACACCTACACATTAGTTATTTAATGCAGAGAGAGGCCCAGCTTCTATTTCTGTGCATAGGACATCAAGAGAGACCAGAGAGGGGTGACGCCCCCTCATTCTGCTACAGTGGCATCAGTTATGCCACTAAGAGATTTTCAATGAGCTCACTTGAGTTGACTGCCCTATTTAAAAAAGAAAATGATATCACTTTATCAGCTAAAATTACTACGTAACATTCTTTAGTTCATTAGATCAAACGTAAAAAACAGCATGGAATCAGTGTTTTGTAGCTGATTTGTAAATAACTGCTGAACTTTGAGGCTTAAGATTTAATTTGGGGCTCTGTGCCCATAGCACAATGGTTATGGCCCCAGCCACATACACTGAGGGTGGCGGGTTCGAACTTGGCTGGAGCCAGCTAAACAACAATGACAACCGCAACAAAATACAGCTCGGTGTTGTGGCAGGCACCATAGTCCCAGCTACTTGGGAGGCTGAGGCAAGAGAATTGCTTGAGCCTAAGAGTTTGAGGTTGCTATGAGCTGTGATGCCACAGCACTCTACTGAGGATAGCATAGTGAGACTCTGTCTCAAAAAAAAAAAAAAAAGATTTAATTTGGCTTTAACAGGGTTGAATTTTATGTGACATTGTAAGTAACAACTTAGAGAGATGTTTAATAAAGATGGTAATAAACAAAAAAAAAAAAATGAGACGCATAGCGGCATGGTGTAGGGAAAGAAACTTTTGCTTTTGAGCCATATGGACTATAAACTGGATTCTCTCTTTCAAGTGCAACTACGTTGGTCACCCTCCCCCTGGCTGACCCAGAGCCACCTCAGTGCCATGCGCACATCAGCGAGAGGGCAGCACACACACAATGAGGACCGAACGGGAATAAGTTTTTCTTTTCCTGTCAATTTTGTAGTTTCTCTGTTTTTATACATGATGATTGGACTTTCTTTTCAGTTATAATTGTTTCCCTGTGGTTTAAATATAAAAGTTAAATTAGAGATATTAAATAAATAAAGATGGGGGTAATTAGTGTACTTCAAGCTGATTCTCTTACATAAGAGCCCCTTGAAAATCATTCTAAGCCATTCGTGAAATCCAGGTTGATTGGGTATACCGAATTTCCACACACTGTACACGGCATCTTTGCCCGTCTGCAATTCCAAAGGTGATGCTGGGAGCAGTGTTTTAATATCTAATAGGATATTTCCACATTCGTGTGGCCAAGCTAACATTACATTATGGTCATGGCACATGGCATTTTGCAGCCTGGGGAAAGATAGCCAATTAAACGTCAGCAAGTAGAACTGAGCAAATTTGATGCTGATAAAATGAGGTCAGACCGAAACAACAGGCATACAGGAGAGCAGGAGTGAAGCCCTGGGTAACGGTGGAAAAGAGGAAGGGACGGTGCAAAGTGAACTCAGAAGCTCTAAGACGGCTTCGTGAGTTCGTTTCTTGTTCAAATATGTCCTGCCAAATATTATCAAGCCTACTTCAAGTTCAAGGAGATAAAATACATGAATATTTTTCTCAGAAAAGGCAATATCCTAAGCTAATTCAGGGAAAAATCTGAAGCCCCTGAGAACACAGCTCCCTATTAAAGGAATTCAGGGCTTATTAAAACTTTAATGCATCTCATCCTAAGGTTTACCATCAGAAGTACCAGAAGATCTAGCAGCATTTATACCTTTATTCTAGTCTTCTAAAAAAAATAAAATGTACACGCTAACACCAAAAACATGGGTAGATTTTACAGTATGCTCAAGGTTAGGCCCCTATACACATTCCCAGCAAATGATTATTTCCTTGCTGCTTAGAGTAATTGCAGTTTTTAAAAAATTCCACTCAGGAGCAAATATGTAACATTCAAAAACAATCCTTTGTTATACCGATAACACATATTTAAATATAGCTTCCCATAGTAAGTATGTCAAGGTAAAGTCAAGAAGAATGTGTGCTGAGCAGACGGTGGAGGTTCTGTTGAAAGAACGCTTCAGCTGGGGTACCCAAAGGTGAGCGTATCCAAAGCACAACTCATCTGTTTTCTGAACAGCGTTGACTTCCTTGTGGAAACGATTTTTTTTTTTTTGAAATAAAAGAAAGTTGATAGACAGGAGGAGAAATCTTTCCACGTTTTTCAACCACACAGGAATTACATGAGGCACTTAGCATATTCAGTGTGGTCAGTAACTCAATTAGTTTTTTGGCAACCTCCTTGTGGTTTTCTCTCATATGACTCTGTTTTGAAAATAATTACAGTCATGCATCCTTTAATGATGGGGATACATTCTGAGAAATGTGTCAATAGGTGAATCCATCATTGTATGAACTTCAGAACGTACTTCAACAAACCTAGCTGGTACAGTCCATTGCAAGCCAAGGTTAAAAGGTATGTTACTGAACTGAGTATTGTAGGCAACTGTGAGAATGGTATTTATATCTAGACATATAAACAGAGAAAAGGCACAGTGACAATACTGTATCGTAATCTTATGGGCCCCCCATCCCGTATGTGGTTGATTGTCGACCAAAATATCGTTACGCAGAGCATCTCATCATTATGAGAGTTTGTATCTTACCCAGTCATTCTCCCATCTCATCTGCAGTTGTCAGATTATTTGAATAACACATATTAAATATGTCACAAATTTGTAGAAATGTTTCCCTTTACCATTTTTAGTTAGACCTTTGATTTTGTGTACTTAGTTAGGAATTAAAATTGTATGTTAAACAGGAAGTCAGAACTAAAGATACCCAGCTTCATCATCATCTCAACTGAATGGAGATTTTTAAAAAATATTAACAAGATTATTTCATAGCTGTCCTCCAAGGACCCAACCCCAGCAAAAATATTTGTGTGCCTCTTTCTAAGAATACTCTGGAGCAGATCTGTTTAGGACAGTGAGTAGCCTGAAGCAGTAGAATGAGCCCTGTCTCTGGTGATCCAAATTCTAACCTTGATTCTTTGACTAACCAGCTTGGAATTTTTAGGCAGATAATTTGTGTTCTGGGCATCAATTTTCCTATTCGAATGAATGTAAAGGATATCCTACTTTCTAGGCTCTTTTCTGGCAGGCCAGAAAGTATTAAGTATTAAATACTTAAGTATTTAAATATTAGTATATTTAAAATTTGAGGCTCCATTTGGATCAAAGCATTATTTAACTTCTCTTCAAATTTGTCAGTATTATCGCTGGGTCCACACTGAAGACTTTTTTTTTTTTTTTTTAATCTCCATAAAATTACCAGGTTTCCTTTCTTCTTTGGCCAAATTTAGGGCAATTTTTTTCTTAACTGTCTTCCTAAGAGTTGTTTACCTCATCCTTTTCCCCTTTCATTATGTTTTCTTCACTTTATTTTCACTTTAAATCTCATTTTTCACACACTTCATTCCTGCGAATGCTGCTAATTCTAAAGTAGTATTTTATTATTTTCATATAAAAGAAGCTTTCAGCAGCTCCCTTTCTGCTTTACCTGTTTCAGCTCCTCTCACTTGGCCTTGCATTAGAACAAGTTCAATGTTTAAATGTATTTTTGTTTTCTACAGGGTGTTGTGAGCCACTTGCGTTTTTCCTGCCCCCCTTTTTTTTATTTTGTAATATTCATCTAAGTCTTGGCAGTTGTTGGTATGATCAACTTTTCAAAGTGTAGTTTAAAGGCATAAAATGGGCTGAAATAATGTCCATACCTAGAAGTGAATAAGCACTTAGAGGCCTTTTCTTCATCACCTTAAAGTTTCTCAATGGACTCAAACTGGGAAAAAACACTGTGTAGCAATCTGGATTGAAATGTGCTGTCAAGTCAGGCCATCAATTGTAGGTCAATACTATTTCAAACTGTTAGGTAAACACACACGGCATCTGGAGGGGTTTCACCAAGGTGATATCTGTGGGCATTGGAACTCTTCTAGTGATAAGAAGTGGAGAAGTGTTTGTTTAATTAAAAAAAATAGCAAATAAAGTGCCAGGTTCCCGATGATCATACCTACTTCTGGGCCAAAAGAGCTGGTCATTACCAAGTCCAGGCGCCAGAAGTATCGTTGTGTTTCCCCAAGTACTGTTGTCTTCATTTGTGGTTACCGGTTAGCTTGCGTGCGGAAACCTGTAGGATGAGTTCCAGCACTGAGTGGGCAGCAGGCAATTCCAAAGGCCACACTCTGCTGAAGAAGGACCCCAGTCCAATGTTGGACTGTTTCCCTGAGTTAGCTTTTGGTGTTTCAAATATTGTGGTTTATAAAAAAATATTCCATTCGAATCCTATTAAAATTGAAAATTTAAACTACCACTGAGAAATATAGTCACCAAGTTCACTGGTATTTTCACAGTATTTAATGGATTTACTGGGAAAAAAAAATTTGTTCCACTTCAGGCTTCATAATAGTTTTCAAATTTCCACTTTTGGTATGGTTTCATTGGGTCACAAGCAGCTACCTTCAGGGTCTTCTCAGAAAAACTGCCTTCCAAGCACAACAACTGATGATGGTTTTCAAAAACAATGTGATTTACCTGGAGAGAAAGAGGATCTGGGAATGAGCAACAGATTGGATTGGACAACTGAGATATAAAGATATGAAAACCAATAAAAAATTAAAGGCAATTACATTTTTGATATTTCAAAGAATTATTCAGGATTAAATTAATAATATAAACCCAGACTTTAGAAAAGATATAAATTTTTCTCTGTCTGCAACTAAGTTATGATACCTCTCCAAGCTATAAGCCTTATAATTTTTCAGGAAGCAGAAAAAGAATGATCTGATCATATGCCTGATAACTATATTATCTAAAGGAAAATAATTCCAGATGACATTTATTATACTTGATGAATAATGGCTACCTCATTGATGGTAAAGTAAAAAACACCATGAGAAAAAGTGAGTTACCATATTGTGCTACGTAAAATGCACATCTTTATTTTTGACATAAACTTTCAAGAAACTGTCCCTGGAGAAAGTGGCTGTCTCTCACCTGGGAGAGACACATCTGGTGAGGGCTAATGCTTCCCTGGCAAACATGAAGATCACACTGCCTTCCCACAGGATCAGATAACAGCCACCTGCTCTATGAAGGCTGCCCCTTCCCTCTCCCAGGAGCCTTTCTCTCCCCACCATTCTTGGGGCCATAGCTGAGATGGCCGCAGGTGTGGCCAGTAGGATAGGAGCTTCTAGGACCACATGGCCTTTGGGCAGCCAGGCAGGGCCTTGAGGCCTGTGTGGGGCTTGAGCCTTGACACTTGCCCTGAATATCCGTGATCGTCCTCACTAGCTCTGCCACTGCCCCCTCTCCAGATTGAGGGGCTCGGCAGAGGCCACTCTCCCCCACTCCCACAGGATCCTGGATACTCGCAGACTGGAACCCAGTGTGTCCGGTGAGTTCAGGTGTGAGGGCAGCAGCCCACTGGGCTCCCCCAACTCCTGAGCCATGCTACTCATGTGTCATGCACACCCTTATTTTCCCCTCAAAACTGTGGGCCAAAAGTATGTGTTATATAAAGCAAAATACAGTAGTTAATTTCTGAAGTCCAGGTCTTAGAATATACCTTTGGATTCCAAAATCCTAGAAATGACATTTATGAGCTCCTTAATCTCTGATAGTACATAATGTACACAATACCTGATGTCAAGAATCCAGATGTAATTAAGAACAAGTCAATGATATTAAAGAGAGTTCTATTATTGCTTAATATTCATTGACTATCCTAGAAATGGTAGCTAACATATGTAGAATTTACTCATGGATTTATACACTTCTACACCCATAAATCCTCTCAATTACTTATCACTCTGAGAAAGATAATCTTAATTATAAGTGTTGCATTGAAACATTTAAACTAATTGTCAAGTAGGGGTGATTTTCATAATAATCAAGGTGCTTCATAACAATAAAAGCACTGCTACAAAGATATTATCACCCTTGTAGGACTTTGGAAATGTGAATCTTGAGTATGCTCAAGCTTTTGTAAAGGAGCTTGCCTTAGAGAAAAATCATTCTGGATTTTCTACAATATTCTGCCAGCAGATTGTAAAGAAGTAACCAAATAATTTCGTTCCAACCTAAAGATGTTGGATGTGGGAACCAGTTGGTAGAGGAGCATTCCATGCCCCTAGTTCTAGAAGCTACCTCTCAGACTATTTCCTTTAAGCTTGACAAAACCCAGAATATTTGGGGAGGGGTGACCTGGAGGAGTATATAGAATTTTAACAACTCCTTGGTACCCAGGGCTCTAACCCGCTATTATACTTCCCACCTCCATAAAGCTTATACCCCTAATTCTTTCTAAAAGGAAAGACTTGCTCCTGTGAGTCACAGTTTCATTCTCTGCTTCTGTCGTTCTTTATAACTTATATATCTTTGTGGACCTGAGAGGTTTAGCGTGAAGACCATCAAAAAACTGGAAGAAGAAGAAAATAGGCCACTGAGCTATTCATCTGCACAAGGCCGAGCAGCCTCCAAATGGGAGCCTCACACAGGAGGTGGCCACGTAGCACGTCCCACCTCTTAGATACAGATGAGGCAGGGGAAAGGCTTTCTAGTTTTTGCCATCAAGTTCAATTACTTTCTTCACCAAGCCAGCTTACTGTTTAGGGGAATCCGCTGCTAGATACTTTCTCATCAGTCTGAAATCTCTTCCATAATCCACTCTGGAACTAAAGAATGTGCATTCGGTGTCATTCTCTCTCTTTGTCTCTTTCTATCTTTTTCTTCTTCTTTCTCTTCCCCTCTTCCTCCCTCTTTCCCTTTCCTCCTCCCACACAGGGTTAAGGATGGAGAAGGTAATATGCAATGTTTTAAAATAGATTTTTACAGCTCTCATCAACACTATGTCAAATAAAATTGGCAGTTGATATGTTAGTAATTCCTAATTTTTCTGGATAATTCAAGAATGGCTATTATAATTAAAGAGAAAAGAACTGTCCAGAAGGAATTGAAAAATAAGAGAAAATATATTGGGAGGAAAATTGGAGAATGAATTGTTTAGGGCCTGATTTTAGCTCTGAGTAGGAAGAAACCATGTTGTGAAGAGAATAGTCACTGGCTGTGACATCAAAAGGGACAGAGGCACTCTAAAGAAAAGAGTATGTTCTCTTTGGGGCCATCCCCGATGGGCTCTGTGGGCCCAGTACAGTCAGTGGGTTTGGTGGCTACCTGTTGCTAAGATGATACTAAACTTTCGATAGCAATTCTGAGATTTTCCTGCCACACCAAGATTCTAAACCAAGATCTTACACCAATACTTATGACTTGGTATCCTTTTAAAATATAATTGCAAAAACCCAAGAGGACTTTGGGAACAAATCTAGTAGAACAGGGGGTCTTCTAGTAAATGTTAACAACTGGACTTCAGGTTACCAAATTTTTCTCCAAGCCTCTAAGCTGCAATTGGGATGATTTGCTGTTCTCTCATGCCTCCCTAATCATCCCTGAAAGTCCTGCTCCCTGTTTGGGGAGGGACATACTAACTAAAACAGGAACTTTTCACTCCTGGAGATCTAGTCATGATCAAAACTCCTCCCTCTAATTCACCCTCCCTGACCCCAACTTGGG